>BQNB010052733.1:0-35901 GCA_026074375.1 Tanacetum coccineum | reverse complement strand
TTTTTTATCAATTAAAAACTATTTAATTCTAATTAAATCCTAAAAATAAAAAAAATGAAAATAATTGAAATTATATTTTTCCTGAGTAAAATAAGTAAAAGGAAAATTTTAGAAAAAGGGATTACTATTTTTGGCTTTTTAGATTAAAATATATGATTTTTCTAAAATTTAAACTAATTAAAAACTATAAAAATAATAAAACTATTAAAAATAAAATCCTAAAATTTTATAAAAATTACACTAAATAAAGAAAAAGTGCAGAAATTTATAAAAATTAAAAGCCCTAATTTTTAACCTTTTATTAAACTTTAATTAAACTAATTAAAAACTTAACCTAATTATTAATTAAAACTTAATTAACTAATAAAAAACTTAACTAAACACTAACTAAGGACTAACTATGCAAGGACCCTAAAGGACTAACAGTGCAAATATCTAACTAACGGAGGGAATTAAAATAAAACTAAAAGTTTCAAATTCTACCCTAAAGTCTACCCCGAATTCACCAACAGTCCTTTAAGCCTTAAATAAGTTCAGATTTAAAAAGTGCTAATCACTAAAAGCTTAAAAGAGCAAAGTTTGAGATTAAGCTGGTGTGAACAAAATTAACAAAAGCATTAGGGGCTGAAACCCACTAATAAGCTCTATAAAAGCTTATTAATAAGCTGAAAACAGAAACAAGGGGTTTCCCCTTGGATTTACTAATAAGCTTGTAACAAGCTCATTTTAAGCTCAAAATTAAAAACAAAAGAAGTTCTAAACTGCTTATAACTTGCTTAAACTATTGATGAAAAGAAATCTAACCTAGAAACACTGAAAAGCAATTGAAATAGATGATTAAAATGCTAAACTCAGAAAAACCTTTTAAAAGTACAAAATTATAATAAGCCAAAGGCTCAATAAGCTGATATAGGTCCTAAACTTTTGAAAACTAATTCATTTATAAATAAGCTAGCTAACCAAATCTTAAAATCCTAAGCTATAAGCTGGAAAACATAAATTTAAAAACTAAAATGCAGCAAGGACAGTTTGGCTTTTCAGGCTTAATCAATTACTTTTAAGAGTAAAATAAAGCTAGAAAAATAAGTTGGAAATGGAAAATAAGCATTGACATAATCTAAGCTACTAGAAAACTCAAACTTAACTAAAATTTAGCTTAATAATCCTATAAACACTAGCCTAATTTGAAGCTTAAAATTCAGCAGTACCTTCAAGTGAAGGTACTGCTGATGCAAATGGCACAATTGCAAAGAGCAAAGAGCAGGCAATCCTATGGATTCTACTACCTTAAACACACTCACTTGAGTGTGTTAAAGCCAAATTAAAGCACATACAAACCAAAAGCCCCTAGAATAAGAATTAGCAACCTAACTTAAGCCATTTAGGTCCCCTAGTGCTGGAAAGAACATATTAAGCCATTACTTTTGAATTTTTGGAAAATAACTTTTAAAAACTGAATTAAAACTTATTTTAAATGAAAACTCAAATGTTTAAAGTTAATTGCTCAAGTGGTTTTGACTTTAATAAGTCAAAACAGTTAAAACCAAACACCCCTTTAGTCAAGACAGAATTTGAAAAAAAACTTATGATTAATGAAATCTAATTGACACAACCTAAATACCAGATAACTATGAGCTTAAAACTACCCTAACAAACATGAATTAACAACTGTATTAAGCTATAATCTAAGATTAAGCTAATCTCTACTAATTTTGATTTTTTATGGTTTTTAAGACAAATATATGAAAGACTATGATCTAAACTTAATATAAGCAAAAACAGATTAACTAAATAATCTAATAAGCAAAATAAAAGAGATATAAGCACATATAAGCTAGTTATTTAAGCAAACAAGCAGATCTAAGAAGAAACTATGCTATAACTAATTAGGCTAAATTATGAAATACAAGTAATCTTAAAAGGAAACTCACTCAACCTCTAGCTAAACAAGAGGTCCCAAAAGGGCAGCTTCAAGCTCTCCTAGCTTATTAATAAGCTAGGAGTTAAGTCCATAGAGATCCTTCCAGGATTGATCTCCCTTCCATAAATTCTTAACACCCAAAAGCAAAGGTAAATAAGCTAGTTCTATGATTTGAATAGATTAATACTGAATTATGCTCTAACTTGAGCTTATGAAAAGTGACAGAAGTAATGAAGAGATTAAAAGAGCTTATTAGCTTATGAAAACAAATGAGAGCTTAGAAACTGAAAATATAAGAGCTTATGATAAAACTGAATTGCATTTAACAAAAGAAATTGATTACATTACTTTTTAAAGAAGGTTACAATAACTGAAAATGAAATTACATGATTAAAATTTAAGCTAAAATTTAAAAGCTACTATCTAATCCCTACTCCTCGTTATCCCCTTTGTGTGTGTGAGTGTAGGGCTTTTTATAGCCTGCCTGGAACCTTCTAGGCTTGCCTTGAATCCCAAGCCTTAATCAATCATCACCATTGGATTCTTTAATCATTGAAGAATTGTTGTAAGCCGTTGGATCACATATGTGCACACACGGATTGCCAGCGTGGCAATCCATGATGTGACATATGTGTGCTTCTTCTGAGAGTGAAATGAGAACAAAACATGGCTTCACTTGTGCTTTCCGTGGCCTCTTGCTTGAACTAGCCAATCAGAGTCCTTTGATATTACAAATTTGACCTTGCCATAGTGTTGTTCATCACTTGAATTGACTTCCGTACTCTTTAATTTTGAAAACCCCTTTGATTTGACTGAAGGCACGTTTGGGACGAAGGGCGAATAGTGCCAAGCCCTTGGCGCTCTTTTTTAACTAAAAAGGTAAAAATCGTTTTAAAGTTTAAGGTATTTGCAAAATCAGTCCCTGTGGTTGTTAATAAAAGGTGTAGTGTAAAATTAGTTATAGATTTGACAGAAATGGTCCTTGTGGTTTTATAAAAGAGTAATGGGCTAGGTACTTGGGCTCTTGGATCCGGGTGATGCCCATTTAGGGTTAGGGACCATTTATGGACTTTTCTGAAAGTTGAGGGGCTATTTTGAAACATTTTGGGTCTTGTTGACTTTTGTTGACCCAGATTGACTGGAGTTGACTGTAGATTTGACTTTTTATGGCTTTGGCTTCCGGCTTTTGTACACTCTTCCGTTCTCGTGTCCGTGCTTGCTTGTTTTTGATGGTTTTCTTGTGATTTCTGATATATCCGTACCTGCACACACAGAACACAGAAAACAATAATATTTTAAGCCATTTTTCACTATTAGGGTTTAATTGGGTTATTTAAAGCATAAATGGATATGTGTATTTTACACTTATCATAACTTATCGTTTTCTTCCAAGAAAGCATATTCTGAGTGAGACAACAAATCTTTTAACTCTAATTCTGGAGGCTCTTCAATTGAAGATTTTTGCTCGGTCACATCTACTTTGTTTAATGTCTATCGGAGGAAGTTAAACGGGTCATTATTTAATAATTTATTCAATCAATACAAATATTTCCTCCGGAATTCAATCGGCATAAATCAATTCCGTGAATCGAATCATCCTTAAGATAAGTCTTTAAATTTCTTCCAAAATGAATTCGGAAGTAAACGGCTCAGATGTCGGGGTGGTATTTCCACCCGAAGAATTAGGAAATCCTAGCAATTCCAGAGCATATTCCTCACAAACTGCATCAATGATGTCAATTCGGTTTACCGATTTGTCATTTGTAGAGGAGTATCTCGTGGTTTGATCTAGATTAAAAAGTGACGGCTACGCTATCAACCAAGGAGGTATTATTTCCTCTCCATAAACATCTATTAAAGCACCGACCGGGTCCTTCAAAAAAGGACTCCAAGTATGAGAGGGTACACCCGGATTCAGCTTTTAAATCAACAACAACAAAGTCGGTAGGAAAATGGAACTTTCCTACTTTAACGTAAACATCTTCAGCAAGTCCTTTAGGATAAGTAATTGATCGGTCTGCTAACTCTAAAGTCATCCGAGTTGGTGTAAGTTCAGGTAGAGAATGGTGTCTTCGAGTTTGGAATGGTGTTACTTCGAGTAGTGATTGGTTTTATCTCACCCTTCGGGTTTGGAATGGTGTTACTCGGAAAAGTACCCGAAGTTGAGGCTTGGTTTTGAAATAATCCACAAATCATGTTTTGCAAATTATTTTGAAAAGTGGTTTGTTGATTCATCATGACGGCTTGTTGAGATTTTATCGTATTTTGAATTTCATTCTTAAGGTCTCCTTTCAACGAATTGATTTGACTTTACATGTTCCTTAACATCTGATCATTATTCCTCTTGTAACTTGAAAAATCATTTGAAATCTCTTGTTGAACTTGATTATTAGGCACTTGAAAATGTTGGTTTTGAAATCCTTGGTTTCGAAAATTTGGAGCATGATTATTTTGATTTTGAAAACCTTGATTTCCATGAAAATTATTACCCCGATTAAAGTTATTCCCTTGAAGAATGACTCTGATTAAACCCATATTGACCAATGTTTTTGCGCCGGAGAGCAAACCTGGTGGTGCAATATGAATTACTAACACGTTCGGAGGGTGTAACTTGAATGTGTAAGTACCCGTAGTCGCACAAACACTAGCCTGATTGTTGTCGGTAGCCGGACAATTATACCAAGAATGGCACCACCATAAGTAACACAAGATTCCTCAACCGCTTTAACCGGAGGCGGGGAGTGACAACTTTTTTAGAAACATCTCGTGACTAAGGTCGAAAGTTGATCCGCAAGCTTATCAATTCTCTCATCCGTTTTACTAGAAGTAGCATTAATCCTAGAAGCATTTGGTTTATTTCGTGAATAACGTACTTTTGATTTGTTCTCAATTATGTTTAAAGCCTCTCTAGTCGTTTTACTCAAAAGATTTCCACCCGCAGCGGCATTTAAGGAGTCTTGTTCATTGTCGTTTAAACCATTGTAAAAGGTATCAACTTGAGTTAACTCCGTAAATCCGTGATGGGGGCATGCTCTAAGCAACTCCTTAAATCGTTCCCAAGCTTCACTAAAAGTTTCCTCGAATTTTTGTGTAAAACGAGAAATTTCATTCTTTAAGTGAGTGGTTTTTGAAGGAGGGAAAAATTGGTTGACGAACTTGGTAACGAGATCCTCCCAAGTCAAGATTGAATTTGGTGGTTCTTTCTCGTACCAAGTTTTAGCGGCTCCCTCGAGCGAATATGGAAACATCATAAGCTTAATCACATCGTAGGCACATTCCTAAATCAGAAAGTTCGAGGTAATCCTTTTGAAACTATTAAAATGACAAGAGGATTATCGTTTTCCACGACCGTACAACGGGTAGCTTGAACCAACTAAGCAAATTCTGTCTAATCTCAAAATGAGCGGCATTGATTCTTGTAAAGACCATAGCTTCTTCGTACCCATGCCCTAGGGGCACGGAGTAGCTCCTCCATGGTACGTTCTGCCATAGGTGCAATAATAGTTCGAATTCGGGTTCGACTATGTTAGAAACTTGTCTTCTCCGACTCTTGGGAATTGTGACGTTTGAATTAGATAATTATTAGAACGTCCTAAGTGAGCATGCAACTATAGAAAAAAAATAATAAAATAAAAAAAATAATATTTTTGGTTTTTCTAAAGTTTATTCACAATCTAATTTTAACGGACAACGAGAAAGACAACTTGAACCAAATAATCAAACTTACTTCACGGTAGCTCTTAAAAATTTAACTTTTTAAGGTGAGCCGTATCTCCGGAGTGACACAAATGGTAAGTATTTATCTTAAATTCGTGTTGGGAATTTATTAATGATAATACCTCAATTTAAGTATATTGTTATGTTTCTTTACCAACTTTGTAACTTATTTAAATGAAAGAGAAAAAATTTTTTTTTTTTTTTTTGTTTGTATTTTATGTTTGTTTTGGTTTTTTTTTTGTATTTTTGTTTATTAATCTTCTATTTTATACTAACAAGAAAAGAAAAATAGTTTTATACTTTTTATTTTTTTTTTATATATATATTTTTTTATAATTTTGATTTTCATAACAACTAACTTTCGAAAACGAAAGTGTTCTTCAAAACACGATTCTACAAACTTCAAACGAAAGAATCGTAATCACAAATCCCGGCAACGGCGCCAAATTATTTATACGCGTAAAATATATAATATAATACTATGGAAAATTCCCAATTCACCCTTGAGGACAAAGGTAAAAAGGAAATTCTTCAAAATATATATAATATAATATAATACGTATCTTAACCGGGAAGTATGATTTCCCGAGTCATTTCCCCAATAATTTGTGTAATTGAAACCTCAATTGTTGTTCGGACAATGAATTTGAATGTTAACAAAGATTGATTTGATTATCTATATCTACCAATTAAAAGAAACAATTAAAAACTAGCAATTAAAAACAATTAAACACTAAGCAATTAACGGGAGCAAATAAAACACGACAATAAAGCAATTTAAGCAAAACTAACTCTTAAAAGTGCAAACTAAATTTCTAAACCTAAAATAAGACAAAAGAAAATTTTAGAAAAAGAAATTATAATTTTTTGATTATTTTTGAATTTTTTATGAATTAAAAACTAATTTAATCTAATTAAATTCTAAAAAATAGCAAACCAAGTCCTAAAAATTAAGAAAAACGATTTTTAAATTTAGAAAAGTCTAAAATAACATAAAAACTTAGAAAACTATTTTTAACTATTTTTAAAATTAAAATCCTATTTTTAAAATTAAAAATAAAAGCTCAAAATTAAAAATTAAAATCTAAAAGTGTTGAAAATGATTTTTCTGAATGTAAACCTAAAAGTATTTAATCTAATGCTAAAATTTAATTTTATTGGTATTTTTAAACGTATATTGCTTCTATATTTATGATTTTTCGAACTTAAAACCCTAAGAAAAATGATTAAAAAAATAAAATCTACTTATAGAAAAATTATGAAAAATTCAGGAACACCCTAAACCTAACAAAGATTTAAAGGGAAAATAAAAAGAAAAAGACAGCTTAAAAGACAAATACGTCCTAATAAGCTATAATAAGCTACGACTTATTATTAAAGAGTAAAATGAAAATGTATACTCGTATTAAATGTAAGAAAGTGGATGGATGACTATTGACGCACTTGGTTAAACACGTTGGGCATGATAAGCGAGGGGTCTGAGTAGAGTGGCTTACACCCATTTTTTGCATTTTTATTTTTAGAAAAACAAAAGCTCAATTGAAAGAAAACACTTTTTTATTTTTTTTTATTTAAAGCACTTTTAATGAAGGGAGCATAAGCTGAAACTCAAAGATAAACTCTAAAAGAGCTTGTGAAGTTCTGTCTACAGTAAGTGAGCTTTTAAGCTCAAAATTGCTTGTTTGGACTAAAAAGCTTGCACAAAGCTCAATATAAGCTCAAACCTAAAACCAAAAGTTGTCCTATGTAGCTTATGATGTCTACAAGCTAATCCTAATAAGCTTCTCACCTCTCTAACACTTAATCCTAACTGACTCTAATGATCAAACCTACAAACTCAGAATTTAACTCAAAAAACTCAAAATTAAGAAAAACTCAAATAAGCCAATCAGATACTACAACTTAAAATCTAAAACTTAAAAGCTAAACTCCATTACTACTGTTTTTGGTCTATTTGGATTTTTTTATGAATTTTAAAAGCAAATGTACCTAGGATATTAAGGTAGAAATTTGAAATTAAGTCTTAACCTAACTTATCCTATATCTAATCTATAAATCTACAAAGTGTTTTAAAAGCTAAAACTTATTTAAACTACCCTAACTTAGATTCAATAAGTCCAACAGTATTAACTTATTGTTAATACTGCTGGTGCAATTGACAGATTGGTTAAACCAAAAATGCAGGTGACCAAGGTGGTCAAACCTGCAATAGACACACTTTAAGAGTGTGTCTAAACACTTAACAAGCAAAAATTACACCTAGGAAAGTTGGGATCAAAAAATTTCAAAGATCTAATGAGAACAAACGCTCCCCTTGTGCACAGTCAAGCATCATAACCACAAGATATTTTAACTTAAACTAACTTAGGCACAACCTTTTAAAACTCTTAATCACAATATGCAAACAAAGTTTTTTTTTTTTTTTTTTTATTGATTTTTTTTTTTTTTTTTGGCTGACCAAAGAAAAATTTCCAAGGTACTGTGACGAATTTAAAAGTCAAAACACACTAAACAGAGAAAACAAAAAAACACTCCTTTATACTTAGACAAATTTCATTTGGGCTTATTGAAATTAAGATCCAATAACAAGAGCCATTATTACAATATCTACTAGCTTATAACAAGACTAATGAGCATAAATCCACAATCAATTTAAGCTAGAATTAAGAATCTAAAGCTAAGCTACATATTTTTGGTTTTTTAGTGATTTTGAAGACAAGTAATGAAAATTTAAGAGCTAAGCTACCTAAGCTAAAAACAGATGAAAATTTTATACTAATAAGCACAAAGAAGATAATTTTATAAGCACAATAAGCAACTAGATTAAGCAAATAAGCATATCTACACTAATAAGCAATTATTAAGCTATATATTGAAGAACAAAGGAAATTAAATGAGAACTTACTAGAGGCTTCAGCTAAACAGAAGTCAAAGGGCTCAAATGAGCTTATCAACAGCTCTGGCTTATCCTAAGAAAAGCCAGTAAAGTCCATGGGAGCTCTTTCAAAGCTGGCTCCCCTTCCATAAGCCACAATCCAATAAGTATAAGGTAATTAAGCTTTGTGTTTAATTAATTTTCAGTAGAATTAATTGAACCAATAAGGCTCAATCACAAAGCTTTAGAGATCATGTGAGAGCTGAAATTAGCTTAAGTGAGCTTATGAGACAATAGCTTAACATTTGAAAAGAAATAAGAGCTTATGAGTGAAGTAGTAATTGAAACTAAATTGAGATTTTATTAATACTTAAAAGCTGATTACAATACTTGAGAAAAGACAGATTACACTAGCTTAAAAACTAAAAACAATTTACATTTTAAAAGTAAAACTAAAATAAGCTAAATATTTATAATCTAAAAAAATACAAGAAAAGAAGAATGCTCATGTGTAAAGGAGTGAGGGCCTTTTATAGCTGCTGAGAGAACCTTCTAGGGTCTGAGCACTCTTAAATGCTCCTATCAATCTCTGCCGTACATTCTCTCAATCATTGGCTTGTAAATCTTGGCCGTTGGATCTATTTGATAATCACACGGATTGCCAGCGTGGCAATCCGTTGATGTGACATTTGTGCTTTCATTGTGAGTGTATCCAGAGTAAAAACCATCATCTCTTGTGCTTCCTCTCTTCCACGTGGCATTCTTTTGATAGGGATTGACCAATAGCATTGCTTGATGATGTAATGACCCTGTCACATCAATCATTTGTACTTGAATTGTCTATTTTGTCCCTTAATTGGCAAAAGCCCAATGGTTTGAGTGGTGGGGTGATTTGGGGAAGATGCATGAACAGTAATTGTTCATGGCGCCATTTTTCTTGTTTTAACTGAATTGGTAAAAACAGGTATAACTTTAGGGATATGGAAATATTGGCCCTTGTCTTTGTTGGGTGAAAGTCTAAGTATTAAATAACTTTCAATCTTGGCAGAATTGGCCCCTGGACTTATATAAAAGAGTTATGGGCCTAGGTTTTGGGCTTTGGATCCGGGTATTATTTTTAAGCTTAGGGATCATTTGTGTAAATTTGAAAACTTGAGGGACTAGTATTGTAAATTTGGGGATATTTGTCTTCTAGTGTTGACTTTGACTGTTTGACTTGAGTTGACCAAGGTTTGACTTTTTGACTTTGGCTTAATTTCCTGGCTTCTTTTGTGCTCTTCCGTTCCTCGTGTTCGTGTTTGCCCGTTTTTGATCGTTTTCATGTGATTCTTGCTATATCCGTACCTGCATACACAAAACACAAAAACACACATATCTTTGCCATTTTCACTGTATTTTTGGTCATTTAGGGTCATTTTTGGTGTTAACGGATATGTGTATTTTACACCTATCAAAATTCCCCAAACTAAACGATTGCGTGTCCTCACGCAATATTACATGCCTTATAACCAAATACCTCGAAACCTCCCCAAACTAATCCTTTAAGAAGTAATAAAGTCTTTGCGGGGAAAGTTTCTAAGTCACAAGTTATAAAACACCCGTTTTCCCATTTTCAAAACTTTTTCTCCTTTTTATGATTTTTCTTAATAATTAACTATATAACTACAACTTATTCTTGTGTTTACATAATGTATTGTTTTCATTACCTTATTGGTAACTTTTAGGATCATGGAAGAAAAAGCACGATTAAGTGTCTAAAAAGATAAATTCGTCATTACCGACTTTTTACTTTTCCCATACTAAGCTTAAAAATAAGATCACCGTTAAGTACGAGCTAAGATGCTAAGACTACTTATAATTGTAACTTGTGAATTTTTCTTCCCGACATATATCATATATTTAAGTGTGTGTGTTCAAGAGATTATTTAAACCAATAAATTCACATATTATAGATAGTTGAAATCCCGACAGAAAGCTTTACACATGGGCCTTTTGGGCTAATATGTTTAAGACTAGTACGATCACACTCAAAGCAAACAAAACCTCACTTAGCTAAGACATCGTTGTTCCACTTGCCCCATAAATGACTTTCTTCTCTATGTCATCCCACCGTCCCCCCCCATTCCCGGGGTTAAAAAAGTTTTTTTGGGGGGTGCGCCTAATGCTTTTGAGACCCCATCCGGAGAATAATAATACGAACGCATGAACTATTCGATGAAAAGCCTTGTAACCAATTTTTTTGGGGGTTAAATGTTGGTTCAAAAGAATACTTTTGGGGTGGAGGTTTTTAGAGAATGAAACTTTTACTATTTTTATTTTCTAACTTTCAACTTAACTATACATATAATTTACATCATTCTAGGAGTTAGGAACCGGTATCCACTTTTTCTTTCGGACGTCACATCGCCACGCCTCCGACAAGAAGTCCGGTTATACTTATTATGATACCGATCCTAAATATACATCCTCCATCATTTCTTTCGATGTCACATCGGGAGTGAACCGACAAATGCCCATGTACTTTATTGCGATGGAGTTTGTATATTAATATTAACACTAAGGATTTATAACTTGCATCCTTTTATTCATCACTATTTTTTTTATATTTTTATTTTTTTTTAACTACATTTTTTATACAATATTTTTGCAAATAGAGAAATTTCGTTTTAGAAAACCAAAGTATAAGCTTGAACCAAAATTCTTATTTACAAATGATTAGCTATTATCATCGATAAAGCTTTTTCTCTAAATATATTGATTAAACTTTTAAGAGCAAAATTCTAATTTGTAAAAATTAAAGAGAACATGTATAATTAATCATATAAAGAACTTCGGGGAAGAAAAACCACAAGTTATTTTTATAAGCCTTTAAGTTTTCCAAATAAACCTTGTTTAGCATCCTAATTCGTAATCAACGACAATCATCTCCTTATTCTTTGCATCTAAAATCTCTAATAAAGAAATTCACAAATACTTAGCCTATATAAAATCCAACTCGGCATATTTAAAATCTACTTGAGATTAGCACAAGTCTTCATTTACTAATGATTTCAAGTCTAGCATGTTTAAAGTCTACATGAGACTAGCACAAACTATCATCATTAATTGTTATGGGAGAAAGCTAGAACTCAACACGTTCGATCGGGTCAAAAATTACTTCTTATTCTCACCAACGGAAAACCTACATTCGTGTCTTAACACTTTTTTTATCAACTACTAATATATATTTTTCATTTTTTTTATTTTTTCCTACAAATAAAAACTTAAAAATTTAAAATTTTTGCTATTTTTGCGGGAAAACGGGGTACGTGAGAACAAAACAATAAGCAGGCAACATCAAATCGAGAATAGATTCCCTACCCCAAACTAAAACGAAATATGACCTAATGTTTAAAAAGTCCGGTCTCTAAGCCGATTATTAATTATGCAAAGATAAACGTAATCGTAAGATGAAAGGATATCACGATTTCCCCAAACTAGTTGCAAACAAAGGATAGGAAGCTCGAGTGATCCGGGACACAACACCGAACACGAGAGTCTTCAAAAAATTTAGGTTCATCCTGCAAACAATCACAAATACAAACAACAAACACAAAGAACGGAAGAGTACAAGCCTTTTCACACACACACTAAAAAGAAAAATAGAAAATGGATAAGCATGGGGTGCCTCCCACGAAGCGCTTTGTTTTTGGTAACCGAGTCACATAGCTTGACTCGAATTTCCTGTAAATCATATATCCTTAGGGAGAGTGTGGAAGATCTGGACTTCCTTATGTGCAAGTCCCCTCCGAAGTAATGCTTCATACGATGACCATTCACCTTAAAGTTTGGACCATCAGGTTGAGATAACTCAACAGTTCCATATGGAAAAACTTTGGTGATGGTGAAAGGTTCTGACCAACGAGTTTTAAGCTTTCCTGAGAATATCTTTAGACGAGAGTTGAAGAGTAAAATTCGATCACCAACATTGAAAATGCGGTTTTTGATCTTTGAGTCGTGAAGCTTCTTCGTTCTCTCCTAATAAATCAAAGAATTCTCATAAGCTTGATCATGAAGCACATTAAGTTCATTCAGCTGAAGTTTCTGGTGATCACCCGCGGTTTTAAGATCGAAGTTAACATTTTTTCAAAGGCCCTAAGTATGCATTAAGCCTCCCTTAACTCAATTGGTAAATGGCAAGACTTTCCATAAACAAGCTTGTAAGGCGTACAACCAATTGGTGTCTTAAAAGCAATACGAAATGCCCACAAAGCTTCATCTAATTTGTCAAACCATGAGGCACGGTTTTCTCTAACCGTCCTTTCTAGAATACGTTTTAAAAATCAATTGGACACCTCCATTTGACCGCTCGTTTAAGGGTGATAAGCGGTAGCTAGACGATGATTGTGTAACCCATATTACTTAAGCCATTACTGCCTAGCAAACTAACGTTACAAAATCGTTCCCACGATCTCTTATAATAGCTCTAGGTGTTCCAAATCGGGCAAAAAGATATTTTTAAAAACTTTTACTACAACCCTACAACATTTGTGGGAGCGCCTTTGCTTCAACCGATTTCGAAGATAATCAACAGCTACGAGGATGTATTTATTTCCTATTGAAGACAGAAATGGTCCCATAAAATCGATACCCCATACATCGAAGATTTCATAAACTTGGATAGCGTTTTGAGGCATCTCATCTCGTTGTGAAATTTTGCCTTGTCTTTGACATGTATCACAAGATTTGATCATCGTATGGGCATCTTAATATATGGTAGGCCAAAAGAAACCAGCATCAAATACTTTTTGAGCGATGAGATTAGCACTATGATGGCCCCCGGTGGGTCCTTCATGACAAGCTTTGAGGATCTCAAGAGCTTCTTGCCCATGCACACACTGTCGAATGATTTAATCCGCACAAGTATGAAAAAGATAGGGATCATCCCAGAAATAATGTTTAATGTCCTTAAAAAACTATCCCCTCTTTTGTTAGAGTTGACATTCCTTTTATGGATGATAAAAATACCCCCATGTAATTTGCATAGTCCCAAACCATGGGTGTAATTTTTACTAGAAATAACTCTAAGATTTCTAAAGGGAAAATGTTCATTTATGTCTATTTTTCATAACACATTCCTTTTGAGGATTCCCTCAAGTTCTAATAAATGTCTGCCGAAAGTGTTTCTCACTTCCCTTTTTATCAGGAAATGGTGGATATCAAATTCTTGTAAGGGGGGGGGGGGGGGGGGGGGGGGGGGGGGGGGGGGGGGGGGGGGGGTGGGGGGGGGGGGGGGGGAGGGGGGGGGGGGGGGGGGGGGGGGGGGGGGGGGGAGGGAGGGGGGGGGGTGGGGGGGGGGGGGGGGGGGGGGGGGGGGGTGGGGGGGGGGGGGGGGGGGGGGGGGGGGGGAGGAGAAAAACCCACCGGAGCAACCTGCTTTAGGTCTTGTTGCGTTCAAAAGGACTTTAAAGCCTAGTGATCCGATACAATATGCTTATTGGATATAGACAAGATATGGCCGAAACTTTCAAAAGCATACTCAACGTTAAAGCATTTCCTTTCCGTGGTAAGTGTAGAATGAATTTGAGCTTCAGTCATAGTCCCTGCGAGCATAATGTATAGCTGAAAATGCTTGATCATTCGTTTGTCCAAGGACTGCACCAATCAGCGAAATCACGTTCATCACACATGAGTTCGAAGGTAAGTTCAAACGGGGAAAACTAAGATAGGAGCTTCGTAGAAGCTTCTCTTTAAGAGATCTGAAGCATCAAGACAATCCTTTAGAAAACACACACGGTGGTTCTTTCTCAAGAAGGTTGGGTCATTGTCCTAGCAATTTTAGAAAAGTCTCGGATAAATCGTCGTAAAAATCCTGCATGTCCTAAGAAAACTCCTAACACCTTTAACTGATAGTCGGGTGAGAGAGCAAGCGATAACATCAATTTTTACATGAATCTGACATCAAATCCCCGCTTCTGATAAATCTTATGCCCTAACATCATTCCTTCTTTACACAAAATGCACTTCTCCAATTAAGAACTAAATTTATGTCTTTACACCGTTTTAGCATCTTTTCTAAATTGGAGAGGCACGAATCAAAACTATTCCCAAAAACCAAGAAATCATCCATAAACACTTCCATGGTGTTTTCGATCATATCATGGAATATGGACCAACATAACACCGTTTGGAAAATACCGGAGAGACATTACACAAAACCAAATGGCAATGCGTCGGGTATGCGAAAGTTCCATACGGGCATTGGAAAGTAGTTTTCTCCTGACTTGGGGTCTATTTGGTATTTGAAAGTTATCCTGAAAATCCGTCTAGAAACAAATGAAAACTCATTCCAGCTAATCTGTCAACATACTGATTCATAAACGGTAATGGAAAATGATCTTTTAGAGTTGCTTTATTTAATTTCCTATAGTCGATGCAAACTCTCCATCCGGTAACTAAACGTGTCAAAATTAATTCATTTTCTTCATTAGCGACGACGGTTATTCCACCTTTCTTGGGAACACAATGCACTGGACTAACCCATGGGCTGTCAGAGATCGGGTAAATCATTCCGGCATCAAGAAGTTTTAGGACCTCTTTTTTGATTACCTCATGAATTTTTGGGTTAACCCGTCTTTGACTCTGAACCGTAGGTTTGTAATCATCTTCCATCAAGATTTTGTGTAATTTCTGATATATCCGTACCTGCACACACAGAACACAGAAACAAGTATATTTTTGCCATTTTTCACTATGTTTTGGGTTTAATTGGGTTATTTTAAGCATAAATGGATATGTGTATTTTACACTTATCATAACTTATCGTTTTCTTCCAAGAAAGCATATTCTGAGTGAGACAACAAATCTTTTAACTCTAATTCCGGAGGCTCTTCAATTGAAGATTTTGCCTCGGTCACTTCACTTTGTTTAAGGTCCATCGGAGGAAGTTGAAACGGGTCATTATTTAACAATTTTTCAATCAAACAAATATCTTCCTCCGGATTGCAATCGGCATAATCAATTTCCGGTGAAATCGAATCATCCTTAAGATAAGCTTCAATTTCTTCCAAAATGAATTCGGAAGTAAATGGCTCAGACGTCGGGGTGGGATTGCCACCCGAAGAATTAGGAAATCCTAGCAATTCCAGAGCATACTCCTCACAAACTGCATCAATGATGTCAATTCGGTTTACCGATTTGTCATTTGTAGAGGAGTATCTCGTGGTTTGATCTAGATTAAAAGTGACGGCTTCGCTATCAACCCGAAGGGTTATTTCCTCTCCATAAACATCTATTAAAGCACGACCGGTCCTCAAAAAGGATCTCCCAAGTATGAGAGGCACTCGAGGATCAGCTTTGAAATCGACAACAACAAAGTCAGTAGGAAAATGAAATTTCCTAACTTTGACAAAAACATCTTCGGCGAGTCCTTTAGGATAAGTAATTGATCGGTCTGCTAACTCTAAAGTCATCCGAGTTGGTGTAAGTTCAGGTAGAGAATGGTGTCTTCGAGTTTGGAATGGTGTTACTTCGAGTAGTGATTGGTTTTATCTCACCCTTCGGGTTTGGAATGGTGTTACTCGGAAGAGTACCCGAAGTTGAGGCTTGGTTTTGAAATAATCCACAAATCATGTTTTGCAAATTATTTTGAAAAGTGGTTTGTTGATTCATCATGACGGCTTGTTGAGATTTTATCGTGTTCTGAATTTCATTCTTAAGGTCTCCTTTCAACGAGTTGATTTGACTTTGCATGTTCCTTAACATCTGATCATTATTCCTCTTGTAACTTGAAAAATCATTTGAAATCTCTTGTTGAACTTGATTATTAGGCACTTGAAAAGGTTGGTTTTGAAATCCTTGGTTTTGAAAATTTGGAGCATGATTATTTTGATTTTGAAAACCTTGATTTCCATGAAAATTATTCCCCCGATTAAAGTTATTCCCTTGAACATGATTCTGATTAAACCTATTTTGACCATTGTTTTGCACCGGAGCAAAACCTGGTGGTGCCATTTGATTACTAACACGGTTTGGAGGGTTAACTTGATTGTAAGTACCCGTAGTCGCACAAACACTAGCCTGATTGTTGTCGGTAGCCGGACAATTATACCAAGAATGAGCACCACCACAAGTAACACAAGATTCCTCAACCGCTTTAACCGGAGCGGGAGTGACAACTTTTTTAGAAACAATCTCGACTAAGGTCGAAAGTTGATCCGCAAGCTTATCAATTCTCTCATCCGTTTTACTAGAAGTAGCATTAATCCTAGAAGCATTTGGTTTATTTCGTGAATAACGTACTTTTGATTTGTTCTCAATTATGTTTAAAGCCTCTCTAGTCGTTTTACTCAAAAGATTTCCACCCGCAGCGGCATTTAAGGAGTCTTGTTCATTGTCGTTTAAACCATTGTAAAAGGTATCAACTTGAGTTAACTCCGTAAATTCGTGATGGGGGCATGCTCTAAGCAACTCCTTAAATCGTTCCCAAGCTTCACTAAAAGTTTCCTCAAATTTTTGTGTAAAACGAGAAATTTCATTCTTTAAGTGAGTGGTTTTTGAAGGAGGGAAAAATTGGTTGACGAACTTGGTAACGAGATCCTCCCAGGTCAAAATTGAATTTGGTAGTTCTTTCCGTACCAATTTTTGGCGGCTCCCTCGAGCGAATATGGAAACATCATAAGCTTAATCACATCGTTAGGCACATTCCTAAATCGTAAAGTCGAGGTAATCCTTTTGAAACTATTAATATGAGCATGAGGATTGTCGTTTTCACGACCGTAAAACGGGTTAGCTTGAACCAACTGAAGCAAATTCGTCTTAATCTCAAAATGATCGGCATTGATTTCTGGTAAAACAATAGCTTCTCCGTACCCTTCCGTGGGGGCACGGAGTAGCTCCTCCATGGTACGTTCTGCCATAGGTGCAACAATAGTTCGAATCTCGGGTTCGACTATGTTAGAAACTTGTCTTCTCCGACGTCTTGGAATTGTGACGTTTGAATTAGAATAATTAGAATGTCTAGTGCGCATGCACTATTGAAAAGAAAATAGAAAAATAATAAGAAAAATATTTTTGGTTTTTCTAAAGTTTATTCACAATCTAATTTTAACGGACAACGAGAAAGACAACTTGAACCAAATAATCAAACTTACTTCACGGTAGCTCTTAAAAATTTTACTTTTTAAGGTGAGCCGTATCTCGTAAGTGACACAAATGGTAAGTTTTTAAATCTTAAATTCGAGTTGGGAACTTATTATGATAATACCTCAATTGAAGGTATTATTTGTTGGTGTTCTTTTACCAACTTTGTAACTTTTTAAATTGAAAGAGAAAATATTTTTGTATTTTTGTTTTTAATCTTCTACTTATACTAAAAAGAAAAGAAAAATATTTTTTACTTTTTATTTTTTATATTTTTTTTTATTTTTGATTTTCTTAAAAACGTAACTTTCGAAAACGAAAGGTTCTCCAAAACACGATCAACAAACTTCAAACGATAGAATCTTAATCACAAATCCCCGGCAGCGGCGCCAAAAATTTGATACGCGTGAAATATATATAATATATATAATACTATGGAAAATTCCCAATTCACCCTTGAGGACAAAGGTAAAAAGGAAATTCTTCAAAATATATATAATATAATATAATACGTATCTTAACCGGGAAGTATGATTTCCCGGGTCGTTTCCCCAATGATTTGTGAAATTGAAACCTCGCTTGTTGTTCGGACAATGAATTTGAATGTTAACAAAGATTGATTTGATTATCTATATCTACCAATTAAAAGAAACAATTAAAAACTAGCAATTAAAAGCAATTAAACACTAAGCAATTAACGGGAGCAAATAAAACGCGACAATAAAGCAAATTAAGCAAAACTAACTCTTAAAAATGCAAACTAAATTTCTAAACCTAAAATAAGACAAAAGAAAATTTTAGAAAAAGGAATTATAATTTTTTGATTATTTTTGAATTTTTTATGAATTAAAAACTAATTTAATCTAATTAAATCCTAAAAAATAGCAAATTAAGTCCTAAAAATTAAGAAAAATGATTTTTAAATTTAGAAAAGTCTAAAATAACATAAAAACTCAGAAAACTATTTTTAACTATTTTTAAAATTAAAATCCTATTTTTAAAATTAAAAATAAAAGCTCAAAAATGAAAATTAAAATCTAAAAGTGTTGAAAATGATTTTTCTGAATGTAAACCTAAAAGTATTTAATCTAATGCTAAAAATTATTTTTTGTATTTTTTAAAAGTTATTCTTCTATTTTTTATGATTTTTCGAACTTAAAACCCTAAGAAAAATGATTAAAAATAATCTACTTAATAGAAAATTATGAAAAATTCAGGGAAAATCCTAAACCTAACAAAGATTAAAGGAAAAATGAGACTAACCTAAAAGCTACACAAATAAGCTCTAAAATAAGCTGGTAAGACTACGGCTTATTAATAAGAAAGAAAAAGAAAAGTGACTATATTAATTAAATGAAAGGAAGGTTAACCAGATGAGCTATTGGAGCACACTAGTTAACACTTAGGACATATAAGCAAAAGGTCGCGGGTTTTAGGCTGGCAACACTTATTTTTTTTGCAAACTAAAAGCTAAAACTGCAAGAGCATACTTCTTTAAGCACTTTTAATAAAGAAACTATAAGCTGAATTTCAAAGATAAGCTCTAAAAGAGCTTATGAAGGTTGCTGCCTCAGAAAGTAAGGTTTTGAAGAACAAAAAGCTAATTTTCATTAAAATGCATGCACAACACTCAATTTAAGCTCATACTTGAAAACAAAAGCTAATCTTAAAAGCTAATGATGCCTAGAATCTAAATATGAAAAGCTACTTTAACTGAAATCATTAAAAGCTTATTGAACATGAAGATAAAAACAGCAAACTCAGAAATAAAACATAAAAACTCAAAAACTTAACAAGCTAAAAAAGCACTATAAACTATGACATAAGCTGAGCTTTTGGAAACTTAACCTACCACTTATAAGCTATGAATCCAGATCATGAAAACAAGCATTGTAAATTAGAAATTTAAATTTAAGAAGCTAGACTAGTTACTACTGTTTTTGGACTTTTTAAGATTTTTAATGAAATTTAAAAACAAATGCTCACTAGAATTAAGCTAGAAATTTGAAATTAAGCCTTAACCTAACTTATCCTATATATAATCTATAAATCTACTAAGTTTTAAAAGCTAAAACTTATTTAAACTACCCTAACTTAGATTCAATAAGTCCAACAGTATTAACTTATTGTTAATACTACTGGTGTAATTGACAGATTGGTTAAACCAAAAATACAGGTGGTCAAGGTGGTCAAACCTGCAATAGATACACTTTAAGAGTGTGTCTAAACACTTAACAAGCAAAAATTACACCTAGGAAAGTTAGGATCAAAAACTTCAAAGATCTAATAAGAACAAAAGCTCCCCTGGTGCACAGTCAAGCCTAATAAGCCACAAGATGATTTTAGGCTTAAACTACCTTAGCAAACCTTTTTAAAACTTAATCACATATGCAAACAAAGCTGACCAAAAAAAAATTCCAAGTTACTTTGACTATTTAAAGTCAAAACACACTAAACCAAACACACCTTTATACTTAGACAGATTTCATTTGGGCTTATGAAATTAAGATCCAATTAACAAGACCTTATTACCAGATATCTACTAGCTTATAACAAGACTAATAAGCATAAATCCACAATCAATTTAAGCTAGAATTAAGAATCTAAAGCTAAGCTACCTATTTTTGGTTTTTTTGTGATAAAGACTAAGCTAATTATTTTTTTTGGGCTTTTTAGTGATTTTTAAGACAAGTAATGAAAATTTAAGAGCTAAGCTACCTAAGCTAAAAACAGATGAAAATTTATAACTTATAAGCACAAATAAGCAACTAGATTAAGTAAATAAGCAGATCTACACTAATAAGCAATTATTAAGCTATATATTGAAGAACAAAGGAAATTAAATGAGAACTTACTAGAGCTTCAGCTAAACAGAAGCTAAAGGGCTCAAATGAGCTTATCAACAGCTCTGGCTTATCCTAAGATAAGCCAGTAAAGTCTTTAGGATCCCTTCCATTATTGGATCCCCTTCCATAAGCTTAATAAGTCCTTCCATAAGCCACAATCCAATAAGTATAAGGTAATTAAGCTTTGTTTAATTAATTTCAGTAGATTAATTGAACAATTAAGCTCAATCACAAGCTTAGAGACTTGTGAGAGCTGAAATTAGCTTAAGTGAGCTTATGAGACAATAGCTTAACATTTGAAAAGAAATAAGAGCTTATGAGTGAAGTAGTAATTGAAACTAAATTGAGATTTTATTAATACTTAAAAGCTGATTACAATACTTGAGAAAAGACAGATTACACTAGCTTAAAAACTAAAAACAATTACATTTAAAAGTAAAACTAAATAAGCTAAATTTATAAGCTAAAAAAATACAAGAAAAGAAGATGCTCATGTGTGTGTGAGTGAGGGCCTTTTATAGCTGCTGAGAGAACCTTCTAGGGTCTGAGCACTCTTACATGCTCCTATCAATCTCTGCCGTACATTCTCTCAATCATTGGCTTGTAAATCTTGGCCGTTGGATCTCTTTGATAATCACACGGATTGCCAGCGTGGCAATCCGTTGATGTGACATTTGTGCTTTCATTGAGAGTGTATCTAGAGTAAAAACCATCATCTCTTGTGCTTCCTCTCTTCCACGTGGCATTCTTTTGATAGGGATTGACCAATAGCATTGCTTGGTGATGTAATGACCCTGCCACATCAATCATTTGTACTTGAATTGTCTATTTTGTCCCTTAATTGGCAAAAGCCCCATGGTTTGAGTGGTGGGGTGATTTGGGGAAGACGCATGAACAGTAATTGTTCATGGCGCCATTTTTCTTGTTTTAACTGAATTGGTAAAAACAGGTATAACTTTGGGGATATGGTAATATTGGCCCTTGTCTTTGTTGGGTGAAAGTCTAAGTATTAAATAACTTTCAATCTTGGCAGAATTGGCCCCTGGACTTATATAAAAGAGTTATGGGCCTAGGTTTTGGGCTTTGGATCCGGGTATTGTTTTTGATAAGATTAGGCCCATTTAATCTTAGGGATCATTTGTGTAACTTTGAAAACTTGAGGGACTAGTATTGTAACTTTGGGGATATTTGTCTTCTAGTGTTGACTTTGACTCTTTGACTTGAGTTGACCAAGGTTTGACTTTTTGACTTTGGCTTGATTTCCCGGCTTCTTTTGTGCTCTTCCGTTCCTCGTGTTCGTGTTTGCCCGTTTTTGATCGTTTTCATGTGATTCTTGCTATATCTATACCTGCATATACAAAATACAAAAACACACATATCTTTGCCATTTTCACTGTATTTTGGTCATTTAGGTTCATTTTTGGTGTTAACAGATATGTGTATTTTACACCTATCAAGGGCTTGCTGCAAATAAACCACCAAAACAAAAATACCCTCACAAAAATCCTGAGAAAAATAGTTTTTCTGTGAAAAATGGGACTAACAGTCACTCTCTTCTCTCGCCATTCTCCATCGTACCAATATTCAAATAAGCCTAAGTATGCAACAGGAATAAGCAATTAAGCAGATCTAAGTTTAGTATAGCAATAAAACTGATAATTTAAGCAGTGAAATTTATAAGAAAAACTTACTTTGGCCTCTAGCTAAACAAGAGGAGCCTATAAGTTTAGGTAGCTAGCACAGCTCCCTTGCTTATTATAAGCTAGGGATATGTCCATGGGAGCTCATCCAAAGCTAGCTCCCCTTCCATAGCTTATAATCAAAATAAGACAAAGAACTTTAGGCTGGTTTAACGATTTAAGTATATTAAGATCTAATTTAGCTAGCTTTTGTAAGCCTTATTGAATCACAAGGGCTTAATGAGCTTTGACAGGATTATGAGTCATTATTGAGCTTTTTATGTATTACAAGTTTCTGAAGAGAATTTGTAAGGTAAACAAAGGATTTATTTTAACAAATACATTCATTTAATTTCATAAAAGATGAGTACATTTCAAAAGTAAATTACAACTTTAAGTAATTTTTTAAGCTAGCCTAAATTATTAAAAACTAGAAAAAAGAAAAATAAAGATAAGAAGATGTCGTGTGTGTGTGAGCTGAGGCCTTTTTATAGGCTGCCAAAGAAGCTTCTAGGCCCCCTGAATCCATCTCATTCCTTTAATCCGCACCCTTGATTCTTCTAATCTTTCACAATAGGTGCGATTTGAGCGTTTGATCATTTTGTGGACACTTGTGGATTGCCAAGTGTCATCTTAGATTGTGAAAGTTGTGCTTCTTTTGTGAGTAGATTTAGTACAAAAATCCCATTATACTTGTGCTTTCACCATTGCTGACGTGTCCCTCCTTGAGAGTGAGGTGCTTAAGATCCCTCCGCATTGATTTGAAATAATGCTCTCCTAGCCTTCTTGTCTTAGGAGTCATGAATTGTTGTCTGTTCGTAACCCTCCGTAATTTCCATTTGCCCTTTGGATTTACCTAGGTGAAATTAGATTGGGAAGATGAGGAAGTCGATACAGTTGAAATGGAAATGTTCGCACCATTTTTATACTTAAGAATGATGTTTTTATGCAGGTTTGGACTTTGGGGTTATGACCTTTATAGTCCACTCTATTTCATTTTCTCCCTTTTAGTTATAAAATAGGTTTTTGGAAATATTTGCACATGATAGTCCTTGTGGTTTATTTTTATGAAATGGAAATGGACTTGGGTTTTGGGCAAAGTAATGGGTTGGACTCCGGTTGTTAGGCAAATTTTAAGGGTTTTCAGGCCCATTAAGGGTTCTAGGGATAACCCAATAGGAGACCGATAGGGGTTATTATTTTGGACTTTTGTAAGAAAACTTGGGAGGTGTGGAAAATTGAATGTTTTTGGGTTAGTCTTTTATTGGCTGACTTTTTTGTTGACACATGTTGATCTGGATTTGACTGCGGGTTTACTTTTCTAAGGCTTCAGCTATGATTTCTTTGGCTTCTTTTGTACTCTTCTGATTCTCGTGTCTGTTCTTGCCCGTTTTTTATGGTTTTCTTGTGATTTTTGATTTATCCGTACCTGCACATACAAAACACAATAAAGCACATTTTTTGCACATTTTTAGTACTGACATTTTTGGGTTTAATATGGGATATATTTAGGTAACAAAAGGATTTTGTCTGTATGTATCTCTTTCATTATCCTTAATTATCCCCAAACTTAAACGTTTGAGCTATCCTTACGCCAATATCACAATGCATTATAACCAAATACCTCGAAACTTTCCCAACTAATCCTTTGAAGAGTAGCAAAGAGTTTTGTTGAGAGAGTTAAGAGATCACTAAGTTATAAAACACTCGATTTAATTTCCCCCTCACCACACCACCCCTCCCCCCCACCACTCACACCCCCTCACGCTCACCCTCCCCCCCCACCCTCCTCACAACCACAACCACCCACCCCCTCCCCCCCCTCCCAAACCCACACCCCCCACCCCCCCCACCACTCCAACCAACACCCCCATTCACCCCTATCGAATATTTTAATTCCTTTATTTATTCAGAATATCCATTTCAAAAGCATTTTTCTCTTTTTATGGTTTTTCTGATAACATTAACCTACCTAACTACAACTTATTTGTGTTGTCATAATGTTTGTTTTCTTTCCTCATTGTAATTTAAGGATCATAGTAAAATGCACAATTAAGAGTCTAATGATAAATTCATCATCTCCGTTTTCACTTTTCCCATGCTAAGCTTAAATATAAGATCACGTAAGATACGAGCTAGATGCTAAGTTCTACTTATTATTACAACTTTTGTGATTGTCCCCTTCCCGACATAATTCATTATATTTTAAGGTGTGTGTGTGTTCTAATTAATTTAAACCTTTTAAATCCAATTTTTAGATAGATGTATTCCGACCTGCATTTACACATGGGCATTTGAGTCTATATGTAATAACATTAGAGAATAAACTAATCGTTCACATCTTCAAAGCAACAAATAACCTCCTTAGCTAAGACAATTGTGTTTCATCTTGTCCGCTATGTATGACTTTCTTCTCTAGCAATTACCACCGTCATCGGAGTCAAGTGCTATGGATTTTGCACCCCCATCGTGAGAATACTAATCGAATAAAGCATGAACCTATCCGATGTCTAAAAGCCTTGTTAGACGCATTTTGCAAACATAGTTTCTAAATGAATACCTTGGTTTTTAGAAAATGAAACTTTTACTATTTTTTGTAACTTTGCAACATTATAATTTTCAGTTATTACATTTTTAGGTAGGATATGGTATCTCTTTCTTTCGCCAGACACATTGCCACGCCTTTTCGACAACTGAGCTCGTTGTACTTACTTATTGCTACCAACCCATAAAATTTATACAACCTTCCGACCCTTTGCTTTTCGATGTTCACATCGGATCTGTTGCGAACCGACAATTTCCCCATTTACTTTATTACGATTGAGTTTGTATATTAATTTTTAAGCACTAAAGTGATGATTTATAACTTGCATCCACCTTTTTATTCACCAACTACATTTTTTTACGCAAATACTAATAAATTTAACACATTATTTTTGCAAATAGAAAATTTTCGTTTTACGAGGAATCAACTTGTATAAATTGGACTAAAAATTCTTATTTAGGCCCAACGATGTTTGTACTTCATCAATTGAATAAAGTTTTTTCTGATGAATTTGTTGATTTGGACTTTTAAGGGAAATTCTTATTCTGTAAAATTAAGTGAAACACGTATAGATAATCATTTTAAGATACTCCGGGGAAGAAAAACCACAAGTTATTCTCTAATTTGTAATTTTATAGCAATTTAAGTTTTCCCAATTAACTTTGTTTAGAATCCTAATTCGTAATCACGTTATCATATCTTATCTTTTAAAAATATCTAATAAAGAAATTCGAAATCCTTAGCTATATAAAATCCAACTGGGCTATTTAAAATCTTCTTGAAGATTTGACATGCTTCATTTATAATGATTTCTAAGTTAGCTTTGTTTAAAGTTTAATGAGACTAGCACAAAACTATCATCATAATTGTTAAGGGATGAAAAGCTTGAACTCTACTCGTTCCCGCATGGGTCATAAATTATTCTTATTCTTACTTAAGGAAAACATACATTAGTGTCTTAAAACACTTAATTTTATTATTCTTATTATTTTTTTTATATATATATTTTTTTTAATTTATGACTAAATTTTCTTTAAATTTCTTGCTATTTTTTTGGGAAAACGGCGGTAGAGAGAAAAAACAATAAGCAAGCAGTGTACTCATCACACCAATCGATAGATTCCCTTCCCAAACTAACGAAAATCATTGTCATCATTGTTTAAAGTCGGGTCTCTCGCATAATCTATGCTGTTTATGAAATTTTGCAAAGATAAACGTGAATTCGATAATGATGAAAGGATATGGATCTCCCAAAACTAATTTCAACAAAGGAATGTGAAGCTCGTAGTAGAACGGGACAAATCAACCAGATAGAGAAGGCTTCAAAAATTTGTTGGTCTAGACATCCTACAAAATCACAACAAACAAGAACAACATCGAGATACATTAGAAATCGGAAAGAGTCACAAGCCTCTCTCAACACAACAAATTAGATAATAGAAGAAAGAAAATAGAAAGGTTATAACATGGTGGTGATTCCCACGAAGCGGCTTGTTTTTTGTTTCACATCCGAGTTGCAAGCTCGACTGATCCTAAATTTAGTTGTCCTTAGAGAATAGTTTGGATAACGGGATAACACAATGGTGGTGTATCCCCTCCATAGTAATGATTAAGAAGGTCGGGCAACGTTGACTTAGAAATTAGAACCCATGGGATGAGGACAATTTTTGGCGTGGTCCATAAGGGATAAACTTCGGTGAGTGTGAAAGGTCAGACCATCGGGAATTTTGAGCCTGTTTCGGTAGGAAATCGATTTAATGGGAGTTGAAAAGCAAAGTCTTGTTCACTAATACATTGAAGATTCGGTTTTTTATCTTGGAATCGTGGAACGTTTCTTGTCTTCTTCCTTGTGGAATAGCGCGATATTCTTCAATAAAGCTTGATCCCGACAGCTTCGCTAAGTTCATTGGAGTTGAAGCTTTCGAATGTATCACACTGCGTTTGAGATCGAAGTTCGCTTGACATCGATTAAGAGCCCAATTCTGACTTGCTCGTTCTAGTTCGAACGGGTATAGATGTCACAGCTTTACATAGTCTAAATGCTGTAACCAGGAGTTTTTAAGTTGAGTGCATCCAAATTGGAGGTCTTGTAAGCGGATCCGTGTAAATTGCCATACTTTAATGCTATCATTCTAACTTGTCTGACCTATGTGGCTACGGTGTTATAGACCGACCTGTCCTCATCCAAAAATTCTTTTGAGACACTGATTAGTGACTTACAACTTGACCACTCTGTTTGGGTGGTAAGGAGTCGAAAAGACGATGGGTGGAACCATATTTTGACTGTCTCTAGCAAACTTATCGTTACAATAATGGGTCCTTCGATCGCTTATCAAATTGCTCTAGGAGCACCGAATCGGGAGAAAAGGGATTTTAAGAACTTAACAACTAACATCTAAATCGTTGGTAGGGGAGTGCCTTGGCTTCCAACCCTATGGAAAGTTATTCGGGGGGACGCGTACAAGAAATTTTATTTGTTTCCTTTAGACGACAAGAAAATGCCATAAAATCGATTCCCCAAACATCGAAAAATTTCACGCAAACTTATGGATTTGAATTTGAGGGATCTCGCATCTCGATGTGATAATTTTGGCTTGTCTTTGACTATGCATCACAGATTTGATCAAATTGTAAGCATCCTTATAAATTGTAGGTCCAAAAGAAACGCCATCAAATCTTTCCGAGCGGTGATATTAGCTCTATGATGGACTCGGTAGGTTCCTTCATGACAAGCCTGAGGGATTTCAAGAGTTCTTGGCCATTAAACATCTACGGATGATTTTTTGATCCGCATATGTTCGAAAGAGATAGGGATCATCCAAGTACATGCTATTATATCCTTGAAAAACTTCCTCTTTTGTTGGGTTGACATTCCTTTGATAAGAAAATTCCCCGCGTGGTAATTTGCTATATCGGCAAACCACGGGGCGTATTTTGGTCATCATGAGAAGTCACCGTTTCAAATGTTTAAATGAGGAAATGTTTCGTTAATTTCTTTAGGATCAAAAAACTAATTCTATAGGTTTTCAAGAGTGGGGTGAGGTGATCTGTCTGCTAGTTTTTAGCTCCTTGGTATCAATTACTGAAAAATAGAATTCTATGGAGAAGTAAGACCCATCTAAGATTCTTGCTTTGGCGTACCTTTCTTGTTGAAGAGGTTTATTTCAATGCGGAGTGGCCCGTTGGTAAAAACCACTTTTTTTCATGATTCAGTATATGATCGAAACTTCTCAAAAGCTGTAAACCAATGCAGTGCAGTCTCTTGTTTTCCGGTTGATGTTGCTGTATGGTCTCGCGTTTCTGCTCTTTCGCGTTTCATGTGTCTTACTATGCATAATGAATTGTGGTCGCGAAGTGCATTTCAATCCTTTGTCCTCAGGACCCCGAACTACTTGCATACAACAACTTGCACATCCAAAACATGTAATATCAATGGTGGTCCCAATTTGAAGCAATGAGAATTTGGAAGAATTGGATGTATTCGGTTAACTTCTTTTTCAATGTTTGTATGGCAAGAATGCAATCTTTCAAATAAATCTGAAGGTGTTAGTTTCTTCTTCTGAAGTGATGGTTCATTGGGTCGAGAGGATTTTGGAAAAGATATTTGCTCCTTAAATCTTCGACTAGATCCGGCATGCCGAGAAAACTTTTTGATTCCTTTGACGGTTGTTCGGTGAGGTAGCTTTAAAAATATTACATAACTTTGGCATTTCGACTTCAATATCCTTTTATAGAGATCTTATGTCTAAACGATGCCTTCTGTTAAACATGAAATGGCTCTTTTCCGAATTTAGTGCTATTTGGTATCTTCTCACCTTTTGGAGATTTTGTCTAAATTGGCAAGACACGAGGAAAAGATAGAAGAATCTCCGAAATACCTGAAACATCGTCTTAAAAACTTCACATGTTTTTTCTATCATGTAGTGAAAAATGGCCATCATACAACGTTGAAAAGTTCCTGGTGTGCATTAGCACAATTCGAATGGCATCAACGGTACGCGGAAAGTTCCGTATGGGGCACGGTGAAAGTAGGTTTTCTCTTGATCTTTTAGGGTCAATTGGGTTGAATACATACCCGAAAGCATCTAAGAAACAATAAAATTTCGTTGCCGGCTAATCGTTCTAGCATTGATCGCCATGAATGGTAACGGGAAAATGGTTTTACATGTTGCTTAGTTTAAACTTTCGGAGTCGATGACTAACTCTACCATCCGTGATAATCTTGTAGGCACAACTCATTTTCTTCATTCTTTGGTCAACGGTCATACCACCTTTTTTTTGGAAAACAATGGACCGGCGACTAACCCAACACTGGAACTATCGTGATCGGATAAATTAATCCCGCGGTCATAGAAGTCTTTTCTACTTCTTTCTTGATGACGTCGTTGATTTTAGGGTTAAATCCTCCTTTGAATGTTGGACTGAATGGTAAGTAATTAATCTTCTAAAGCAATCTTATGAGCAGCAAAACTCTGGATATATGCTCGGATATTAGAAAGTTTCCAAGCTATTGCTTTGTTTTTTGGTTTTTTAGAACGTTAATGAGTGAGTCTTTTATCTTGGACCTCAACATCTTTTGAAATATGACTGGAAGGTTTGTTATTTTCCTTAAAACATGCCATCCATTCTCTGAGATGACTGGAGGTAATCTCTTAAGTTCGATATTCGGGAAGTTAGTGATCTTTTGGTTCATAAGAAGTAGCATTATTCAAGTGAAGACTTTCTTTAGTTCAACAACTTAAGATCTTTTTGAATTCGGTGAAGTGTATATCCTTGGTTTGGTGGATTATTTAGGTATCCTATCCCGCGCCTCTCTTGTTGAGAAAGTGTCTGCACGAGGAATGAGAATGTCACCTGGGGGGGGGATCATAGTATGTGCATTGAAAACTGGCGAAGAATTGGTTTCATCATCGATTGCTATAAAAGCATCGGCTTCTTCAAAGAGTAGAAAATCGCTTTCATCAAAAGGAGTAAGTGTCGGAGATGAAGTGGAAACAATCGGATCGTAGTATGGAGAAGGATTATTGTAAGCAATGGAATTTGGTAAATCCAAGACTTCTTGTGATAAATTTCAAAGCGTCATCGTTAGATAACTTTCTTCCGAATTCGAGATTGTTGTATGAATGGAATGTGGCAATCACCACATTTCATACGGTTTTAAAGATTGATCGTCATTCCTAAGGAGTACTTCTTCCTTCATAAAAATCGATTAAAGGCTTGAGCCGTCCTAAGAAAGGGGTCGCCCGAGTATCAAGGTACTCGAGGATCGGTATATAATCAAGCACAACAAAGTCGGGCGGGAAAATAAAACTTCCCTACTTTGATAAAAACATTCTCGGCGACACCGGTTGGTTTGGAAATTGTTACGATGGCATAACTCTAAAACTTTTTGTTTTCGGTTAAACCTGAAAATCTAAGCTTTTCCAAATGAAAAGAGGCAATGAGAATTAATGCTAGCCCCTAAATCGGAAAGGGCTAGATAATTATCAAATTCTGAAAAAATCACAAGGAATTTGAAATCGGCCTGGGTCCACCTAGCTTTTCTGGGAAGCTTTTTAAGGACTGAACGCCCGCCTACAATTTTCATTCAAAGGCGTTTTGGTTAATTCGATCAAAGTGTCTTGTCTATTTAACATCTTTTTAAACGTCGACACAAACTTTGAGCATTTATGATGAGAGCATCGGCAAACAAAACTAAGCTCAATTGAAGGCTTTACGATTGGAATTTCCATATACTTTGAAGAAAGAAATGTCATGCTTTTTCAGAACAGCTTTTTGTTTTGTTCGACGTCTGACGGGTTACATATAAGGCAAATTAGGTTTAGGCTTTAGTTAGCAACGAAAGATGGCTTCTCGATTGGTTCTTTGTCATTGGTTTGGTTCGTGGAAACCTATGGTAGGAGGTTGGTGTCTTACGGTATCGGTAGCTCCGTAATCCTTAGTCTCGCACACTCACTTTTCCTTTTCCACCACCAGGTTGGGTGGAATCGGGAGTGTCCATCGTAAGTAACACTCCATACAAGTCGTAATTGCCTTGGCTTATGCGTTCTTAAGGTTTGCGACATTGTCTACTTTTGCAATTGGTAAAAGTAATTTGAACTTGTAAAGCTTGGTTGGTTTTACAGTGACATTTGTGGATAAGATATTTAACATGAATTCTGAAGTAATTCATCTTTCTGAAAATCATCTTGCTTCTTTTGTAGCGTAGTCTATGTAAACTCTTTGTCAAATCTCATTTTGGTTCCTTTGAAAAATATCCAACTTTCATTTTCAAGTTATTCATAGTTAGCATCTTTATGCTTTAGCATAAACTGTTAAAATCCGTTTTAGACATACTTGAATTTGTGAAACGGGTGGAAAGCTTGATTAACCAAAGGTTGATTTTTCGGTGGTTGGTTTGGTGGGGCTTGATAACACGGGCTCCTTTGATTGTTTTGACGGTTTTGATTTAACAGTTGGTTCCTCTCGGTTTTGATTGAAAATTGGAATTGGTTCTTGGTAACGGTTTTGGTTGTTTTGAACATTCGGTTGGATTGATAAACAGGGTGGTTCATTTGGGCTTGCTAAATTGGAAGGTTTGTTTTATTTGAAGAAATGGCCACGGCTGCGTTTGTTGAATTTGTTGGATGTTGTCATGGAAAACGGGGGAAAATCGTTTTTCCACCTCGAGTTAACGGGACAATGGTTTAAACTTGATGATTCGATCCACACGTAACCTTACTTCTTCAACGCTTGATGGGTGCGGAGTAGGGTGCGGGAGTAGTAACAACTAAAGCTTTCATTTCATTCATCATTTGTTTCATCTTAATAGTCATCTTATCCTCAAGAGAAGCGGCTATTTGTTGCATATCGAAAGAATTATTAGAAGGTGAAGAATTAGAAAGAGGAGCATCCGTACTCACTCTTGAATCATTAGCACGACTTCTTGAGTAACGAACTTTTGACTTGCTTTCAATAATCGCTAATCCTTCTTGAGGCATCTTGTCTAAAAAATTGCCACCCGCGGCGGAATCTAAGGCATCTTGATCGTTGGAATTCAAAGAATTGTAAAAAGTATCGAGTTGGTGTAGTTCCGAGAAGCCATGGTGAGGACATTGACGAAGGAGTCCTTTAAAACGTTCCCATGCTTCATTGAAGGTTTCGTTTGGTTTTTGGAAAAAAGTAATGATCTCATTCCGATAGTAAGTGGTTTTTGAAGGTGGGAAGAATTGGTTTATGAATTTTGAAACAAGGTCGTCCCATGTGAGAATTGATCTAGGAGGTTCCTTGTCTAACCAATCTCGGGCTTCACCGTCTAGAGAAAAAGGAAAAAGCAAAAGCTTAATCGAAGTGTTCGGAACTTCGGGGTGTCTAAACGTTGAAGTGACTTTGTTGAAAAATCGAAGGTGATTGTGAGGGTCTTGTCTACCCGTGAACTTATTACTTTGCACAAGATTGATTAAAGGTTGTTTAAGCTCGAAATTGTTAGCATTAATCGGTGGAACAACAATAGCATCTTCATACCCCTCGATGGGTGCTTGTAACATTTGGGCCATGGTACGATTGTCGGCCATTGCAACAATGTTTTGATCGACAATTGGTTCTTCTAAATCAAAATTTTCAACAACAACCGGAGGAGTTTGTTGTTGACGACATCTTCGAGATTGCGAACGAGTGCGCATAAAAAAGATAAACTAAAAATTAAAAAGCAAAACTTTACACTAATTTTTTTTTTAAAAACAACTGAATTTTAACGGTTACACAGAAGAGACTTAAACCAAATAATCAACTACTTCACGGTAGCTCTTAAAAATTTCTTTTTAAGGTGAGCCGTATTTCGTAGAGACACAAATGGCAAGTGTTAAATCTTTGGTTCGAGTTGGGAACTTTTCAAGTTCACCGGAACTTATTTATGATAATATCTCAATTGAAGATATTATGTGTTGGTGTTCGTTTACCAACTTTGTTTATTTAATTTCTTTTTTTAGAGGACAATTTTTTATATTTTTGATTTTTCTGTATTTTTTTATATCTTTTACTTATACTAAAAAGAAAAGGAAAATATTTTTTATGATTTTTTTGGATTTTTGAATTATTAAAAACAAGAATTAAACTTTCGAGGGCGAAAGGATCTTCAAACCAAATAAACTAAAAACGAAGGAATCTTAGACACTAGTCCCCGGCAACGGCGCCAAAAACTTGGTTGTAGTGTTTTAATACACTATAAAATATATATACTAATATAACCTTAAGAGCAATTAAGAAAATTCCCTAAGGAAAATTCACTCTCAAAAATATGTATAATATAATATATAATACGTATATTTAACCGGGTAAATATGATCACCCGGGTCGTTTCCCCAACGACTAGTGAAATTGAGACCTCGTTTAAGCTTGGAATCTGATTTGAATGAAGCAAAGATATTTTTGATAATCTATATCTATTAAATAAAAAGCAACAATTAAAATTGAACAATTAAAACAATTAAACAAATACGGGAAACAAATAAAACACGACGATTAAGCAAATAGACTAAAATTAAACCCTAAGATTGCAAACTAATTTTCTACACCTAAATTAGGATAAAAGAAAATTTTAAGAAAAAACATTAAAAAACTAAACCTATATTACTAAATTTAAAACTAATAAACTTAATTAAATACTTAACTTAGGGACTAATGGTGGCAAAGACGAAAAGGGACTACGGGAAAACTAACTAATAACGTAAGGGACTACAGTATGAAACATATTTGAAATTGAAAAATTACAAAACCTACCCTGAAAGTCTAGCCCGATTTCAAAATAAGTCCATAAGCCTCAAATTCAAGTTGAGTAATTAAAACAATGCTTATTATCAAAAAACTTACAAAAAGAAAAATGGTAGAAAGGGCTCGGGCAAAGAACAAACTTTAAAACAAGCTATATGGGCTTTAAAACACTAATAAGCTCATAAGAGCTTATAAAAAGCTGGATTAAGAAACAAGGTGTTATCCTAGTTTGTTGGCTAAAATAAGCGGTAAAAGCTCAGAAATAAGCTTAAAGTAAAATCTAAAAGCGTTCTATAACTCCCTAAAGATGTGATTAAATAATTGACAAAAAGAAACAAAAGCTGGAAAACTTTTAAGCTATTGAAAATGATTATGAAAATGGCTAACTCAGGAATTAAGCTAAAATGCACAAAATCAAATTAAGCTAAAAAGCTCAAAAAATAAATCTAGGTTATGAGCTTCTGAAAACTTATTAAACTACTTATAAACTAACTATTTAAGCAATAAAAACTACTACCTTAAGCTAGAATTCAGATTTTTAGAAACTAAATATTTAACCTACTGTTTTTGGCTTTTTAGATTTTTTAGTGACTTTGACAGCTGAATTAAGCTAGGTAAATAAGCTAGAAAATGCAAATAAGACTTTAATCAATAATAAGCGTATACTAGACTTTATCCTACTTGACTTTAAGAACCTAAGACCTCTTTTAATTACACTAAAATTAAATTCAAAAGTGACAGCAGGAATAGCTTAGTTCCTGCTGATGCACTTTGCACAAGTGCAAAATAATAATGCAGGCAATCCTAGTGACAAAAGCTGCACTTACCACACTCCATTGAGTGTATTAAGATTGAATTTAAGCACACATAAGACCTAGATGGACTCTTGCACAAGAATAAGCCAACTAAAAAAAATTAAGGTAAAAAGTGCCCTGGTGCTGTGACTTCATAATATAATAAGCCATAACTTCTTTAAAATAATAAACCAGCTTTGAAAATCTTTTTAAAACTTGTTATTGAATGAAAACTCAGCTTTTTAAGAAACTTTTACCAATTGATATTGACTTTTGATGGTCAAAGTGGCTTATGCCAAACACCCCTTAAGATTCATAACAGTTTTGAAATACTATGAAAAATTAAATCTACTTATTAAAATTACTAAACCAGATATTAACTAGCTTATAACAAACTTAATTAACATGATCTATCAACAGATTTAAGCAAAAACATAAGATCTACACTAATGCTTTTATATTTTTGGTTTTTTATGGTTTAATGACAAGTGATATATAAAACTATGATCTAGACCTAGAGAAGCAAAAACAGATAAACTATTATGATAATAAGCTAGATAGAACACAAACAAGCACTAATAAGCAACTTTAATAAGCAAATTAACAGATTTAAGCATAGTAAGTAAATAGACAATTATTGAAAGGAAAAACTTAAAGAAATTAAAAAGAAACTTACAAAGCCTCTAGCTAAACAAGAGGAACCAAATATGGCAGCTACAAGCTCCCTAGCTTATCAATAAGCTAGGGTATGAGTCCTTGGGGATCCTTCCCTTTTAGATCCCCCTTCCATTAGCTTAAATCCATTATGCAAAGGTAATTAAGACTTTTAAGCTGATTTTACAGGTTTTAAGTAAGATTAAGGCTTATTGAGCTCAATTATCAGCTTAAAGACTAATAAGAGCAGAGAAGAGCTTATTAAAGCTTATTGAGACAAATTGAGCTTTTGAGTAAAAGGGCTTTGAGAGAATTTGAAAGGTAAACACAGGATTTATTTAACAAAATTCATTCATTTCATTACATAAAAGAAGATTACATAATTAAAAAAAACAAATTACAATAAGCAATATTTAACCTAAATTATTAAAAACTAGAAAAAGGAAAATAAGGTAAAAAGAAGGTGGTGTGCGTGTGTGAGCTTAGGCCTTTTTATAGGATGTTGAGGAAGATTCTAGGCCTGAGCTCCTCTGCACGCTCCTTTTCATCTGAACCATCCAATCAAGCAATCATTGAATCACCCTTTTTAGCCGTTAGATCATTTGTGTGTGATAGAGGATTGCCAGCATGTCATTCTTTGATGTGACATGTTGTGCTTCTTTTGTGAGTAGATTAGCACAAAAACCCATCACTTGTGTGCTTCTCCATAGCTGACGTGCCCTTATGCTTGAGAGAGAGCTTAAGTGAGCAATGATTTGACTGAAATAACCCTTCCATCTTGCTTAGGAGCTCTTGAATTGACTGCCGTACCCCTCAATTTCTATTTGCCCTTTGATTTACCTATGGTAAAGATGGAGACGATGATGAATAGTGTTTAGGATCTTTTTGGCGCCTAAATTCATTTTAACTGAATTCGTGGTAAAATTCGGTTTGAACTTAGGGTTAATTACATAATGAGTCCCTCTCTTTGTTATCTCTAAAGTATAGTGTAAAAGAAATTTA
>BQNB010052732.1:3740-40341 GCA_026074375.1 Tanacetum coccineum | reverse complement strand
TGCCCTATGAATTACCTCTCCATAGTGTTCACTCATTTGGACGTGATGAGGGTAGTTTATCACTCTCTGAATTGACGGTTCTATGTACCTATTTGTCAAACAAAGTAACAAGCTTGGAGGAAGAGTTGGCACAAACCAAACAAACTTATAGTACTGCTCTTACAAAATTAATCAAGAAGGTGAAGAAGTTAGAGCAGACAATCAAGTTAGCTCAAGCTAGAAGGAGATTCAGGATAGTTGTTTCTGATGATGAAGAAGGTCTAGAGGATCCTTCCAAACAGGGGAGGAAAATTACAGAGATTGATCAAGACCCCTCTATTTCATTGGTACAGGATGAAGGAACATCATAGATTCAAGAAGATATAGAGATTCAGGAGAAGATTAGTGATGATACTGAGGTAGTGCTACAAGAAGAAGAACCTACTGAGCTTGTAGAAGATCAGGGTAGTAGAGAAAAAGGTGAAAAAGAAGTTAGTACTATTGGAGCAGAACATAGTACTGTTATTCCTAAAGTTAGTACTGCTGCTGAGAACTTAGTGTATATCAGAAGGAGTGCTGAAAAGAAAAAGGAATTATGACTGAGTCTGAGCCTGAGAAGAAGACAAAGAAGCAACTAGAGCAAGAAAGACTTAGACATGAAGAAGCTGTAAGGTTGCAAGAACAACTTAATGAAGAAGAGACTCAGAGGATTGCAAGGGATGCTAAAATAGCTAGACAACTACATGAAGAGATTAATAAAACAAGACAAGAAAGAGTAGTAGCTAAAGATGATCAAGCTCATGTCATTGATTAGAGTGATCCTGCAGTGTTAAGATACCATGCTCTTCAGAATAGGCTTTACTTTGTAGCTGATGTTAGGAAGAACATGATCATGTACTTGAAGAATCAGGGAGGATACAAGATGAGTTATTTCAAAGGAATGAAGTATGAAGAAATAAGACCTATCTTTGAAAAGGTATGGGTTCAGAATCAATCTTTTATACTCATGGATTCTGAAGACAAGGAAAAAGGTAGCAAAAAGAAAGCTGGAGGAAGCAGGAAGAAAACACTTGCCAAGAAAAGAGCAGGTGAAAAGCAAAGTGATCAAAGTGTCAAAAGACGGAAGGTAGAATATGAGAAGGAGAAGGAAGAACTTAAAGCTTATTTGGATATAGTTCCAGGAGAAGAATTTGCTATGGATTTTGAGTCTTTGGTTACCAAGTTTCCAATAGTTGATTGGAAGACTCATGTTCTGACAAAAAACTTCATGTATTATCAAATCTTCAGGGCAGATGGAAGTTCCAAGAATTACAAGATCTTCAGTGAGATGCTTGATGATTTTGATAGACAGGATGTAATGGATCTACACAACCTAGTAGAAGAAAGGTTTGCAACATCAAGACCAGAAGGATATGACTTGATGTTATGGGGAGATTTGAAGACCCTATTTGAGCCTGATAAAGAAGATGAAGTCTAGAGGAATCAGCAAGGATATAATTTGATAAGCTAGAGACTATTTGATTCATGTAGAATTCATATTTTGTTGATGGACAATGGAATTACCATTCACATGATGACAGAGAAGAAGTATCCACTCACTCAAGAAATGCTATCAAAGATGTTAAGCAGAAAACTAGAGATTGATCATGAAAATGAGATGGAATTTGAACTTCTAAGGTTTATAAGATCACAAGTATAGGAGTAGAAGAATTTTTAATTGCTTGTTTTTAATTAGTAGTTATAGAAAACCCAATCAATCTTCGAACCCATTCAACTCAGTTTCTAATATCAAGTGAGGTTTCAATTTCTCAAATCGTTGGGAAAACGACCCGGGAAATTATAGTTTTCGGTAAACATACGTATATTATATATTATATATATATTTTAAAGAGTGAATTTTCCTTAGAAAATTTTCTTAATTGCTCTTGTGGAAATATTATATATTAGTATATATTATAAAGCGTATCAACTACCAGTACATTGTTAGTATTGCCAGTACTACTGCTGGTGAAGACTGCAGGAAATATTCTAAGTCATTACTACTGCTAGTTGTAAAGTTACTACTGCTAGTATTAGTTACTACTGCTAGAAGAGTTTCTGTTGTTAGTTATAAGTTAGTACTGTTAGTTATATGTTAGTACTGCTAATGTGATAAGAATGAGTTATTTTAGGAAAAGATATGTATGTATAGAAAACGTATAGAAAACACGTTATAAGCCCATAAGGGTTCCCTTGGTGTATAAAAGGAGACCCTATGGCATGTAGGATAGCATCTCAATAGTATCTTAATATCTCATCATCACATATCATCTAAAACTTGTTTTGTTATAGCTCTAAGGTTTTGTATAACCCTAACACTATTAAGAGTGTTCGTATTAATATATTGAGGCTTAAAGTTTGGTATTATACAATCTTGTTAGTTACTATTTTATTGCTTATTCTTCTTAATATCATAGACTAGATTCCGCATACTCTTTGATATATTCAATCAAAGTTTCTATCATAGTTGTCTTGGATTTATTCAATACAACTAAGCCTTTTACAAGCTAAGCAAGATCTATTCAAATGGGATCAACAGATTTAGAATAAATCCTTTTCATTAATAATGTAGAAAGATTTACATCATCTCATGTATGAACACTTAGTTTGCTACACTTTTTCAAATAGTTGAAACAATGACTTTTGTTTAAAAAGAAAAACTGTAAAAGGTAAGTTTTACATGTAAAACTTACGAAGGCTTGTACCCTTTATTGTTTGAATCAACGAGTGATCAGATGCATTAATGATTTTGTAGAGTTCCCCTTCGCGAACTTCACTTATCATGTGAGGACCCTGCCATACCTGCAGGTTTCCTATATTGTTTTACGAAAGTAACATGAAATCTCCAATCTTGTAAGTGGAGTGACTACTCCTTTCATTGTGGTACCTGCGAAGCTTGTTTTGACAGTAAGCCTCTTCAATTGAAGCTACTTCCTTTCCTTCTTTTTTCTTAGTGACCTCCTTTGTTCTTCCCTTGTCATCTTTAGCAACAACATTTTCAGCTATTAGGATTATGGCCTCGAAGCCGTAAGTTAGGATGAACGGTGTCTATTTTTGGCTATTTCTTAGGAGTGTTCTATGTACCCACAATACTTAAGCTAGATCATCCACCCATCCTTGTTGACTTCGAGTCAATTTCTTTTCGATATGGTTCATTATTTCCATGTGCTCTGTAACAGGGGAGATAGATTGCTTGACTTTAAATCCTTTGCAAAGATCTGCGAATATGCCTTCTCGAAAATGCTTTTCGTCTTTCGAGTTGATTGTTCGTGACACCCCAAATCTACACACTACGTATTTCCATACAAACCTTTCTACATGTCTTCCGCTTATAGTGGTCAGGGGCTTTGCTTCTACCCATTTCGTGGAGTGTTTAATGGCTATTGCTAAGAATTTTAAGCCTCCGAGAGCTGTTGGCAAAGGCCCTAGGATGTTAACTCCCAAGTGACTAAACGACCATCCATTTCTAGCTGTTATTGCGTCGTTTTTTGCTGTTTTCCTTATCGTAGATTGCTCCTTGCATTTTTCTCACTCTTGAATTACCTTTGTGGCATCTCTGTGCATTAACGGCCAATAATATCCTTACTTTATAATTCCAACCACCATTGAGTGTGGCTCTGTATTGAAACCATAGGAACCTTCATTTATTTCTTTTACTATGTCGTCAGTCTATGGCGGAGCTACACAGCGAAGCCATAGTGTATAGAAGGACCTTTGATATAGGCTTCCTCTAATCAGCTTGTACTGAAGTGCCTTGACCCTGACCTTCTTGGACTCTTTTGGATCTTCTGGTAATAGACCGCTCACCAAGTACTCATGGATAGGAGTCATCCAACTTTCTTATTCCTTGTTTTCAACTTGTAGAATCTCTTTTTCTTCTATTGACCTCTTCGCTAGGACTTCGACTAACACCTCTTTACTAAGGTGTTCAAAGGTCATCGAGGCCAGCTTGCTTAATGCATTAGCTTTTTTATTTTGATTCATTCAAATGTGTTCGATCGTATAGCTTTCGAAGCCCTTCAAGGCCTCTTTTGTCTTCTGCAGGTATTCTTTGATGATTGGTTGCTTGGCTGCGTAGGTTCCTTTTATTTGAGTTACCAACAACTAAGAGTCTATGAAAATTCCCAAGCTTACGATTTCCATCTCTTGTGCTATTCGTAACCCGGCCAATAGTGCTTCGTACTCTGCTTCATTGTTCGTTGTTTTGAATTCAAATCGTAGAGCATAAGTATACTCTTTACCCTCAGGATCTATCAGCATTAGTCTTGCGCCTGAACCGTTGGAGCTTGGGGCTTCACCAGTATAGAGTTTCCATTCGCAGCTTAGCCTTGTTTTTTCTGACTTCGTGTCCATTTTTCCTTCTGCTTCCTTTCTGTTATCTTTAAGGGGTAATTCGATTAGAAAATATTTTGGCGTTTCTTTGTTGTCGTCACCCCTCTTTTGGAACACGATGTCATGCTCTCCTAACTTGATTGCCTATTTAGCTACTCGTCTTGATTTTTTAGGTTTTGTGAGTGTCTGTTTGATAGGCAAATCAGTTAGGACTGTTACTGTATGTGCCTAAAAATATCTTTGTAGCCTTCTCGCTACGTGTACCAACGCTAGTAGGAGCTTTTCTAGTGATAGGTAGTTGATCTCAGCTCCCTGTAGAACTCTGCTTACAAAATATATGGGAACCTGTTCTTCTTCCCTTCTTGCGAATAAAGCTGCGCTTATGCTCTCTGTCGAAGCTGTGAGGTACATTATCAGAACCTCTCCTTGCATCAGTGCTGTGAGCATTGGCAAGACCTCCACAAATTTCTTCATTTCTTAGAGTGCTGCTTCTCCTTCTTGAGTCCATCATATGTTCTTTTTATTTGTGCAACTTTTAAGTAATTTGAAGAAAGGAAGGGACCTTTTGGCGCCTCTTGATAGGAAACGGCTGAGGGCTGCTAATTTTCCATTGAGGCTCTGTATGTCCTTGAGCGTCTTTGGTTATTCGACATCAATGATAGATTTTACCTTCGAAGGGTTAGCTCGTATGCCTTGCTTGGTAATGAGATGTCCTAAATACGGGCCCTCTTTGACGCCGAAAGAGCACTTCTTTGGGTTGAGCTTCATGTTGATTGATCGAAACCTTTCAAAAGTTTCCTTAATATCTACCAACATATCTTCTTCGGAGGTGCTTTTGATCACCATATCATCAACATAGGCCTCAAGGTTTCTCTTAATTTGATCTTGGAAAACCTTGTCTACTAGTCTTTGGTATGTCGCTCCAGCATTCTTTAAACCAAAAGGCATCTTTCGGTAACTAAAAAACCCTTCTCCTGCGAAGAAAGCTGTCTTATCTTCGTCTCCTTCTGCCATTTGAATCTGATTATAACCCTTGTAGGTGTCTAAGAAACATTTTAGTCGAAACCCTAAGAGAGATTCTACCTTCCAATCGATTTCAGGTAGAGGGTAGTAGTCTTTGAGGCAGGCTTTGTTTATATTCGTGAAATCAACACACATCCTCCACCCTCCATCACTTTTCTTCACCATGAAGGGGTTGGCTACCCATGTCTGATGTTTGACTTTCCGTAGTATTCCTGCCTTCGTTAGCTCCTCCACTTCTTTACAAGCTGTCGTGCTGCGATCGGGGCCTAAACCTCATTTTTTTTGCTTGATTGGCTTGATGTGGCTGTATTCATTCAACTTGTGTTCTGTTTTGAAAGGTTTTCCCTCTACCATAATGGTTCTAGGAATCCCGGTCATATCAACATGGGTCCATGCAAAGACATCCGCATTGGACCCCAGAAGGTCTCGGAGCCTTTCTTTGAAGTGTTCCAGTAACTGTTTTCTGATAGTGACTGTTTGCTCTGGATATCTGTCATTGATGACCACCTTTTCTTTTGCCTTAGTGCAGCTAAGAACCCCTTTTGTGCTTGATGGGGGTGTTTCTCTGACCTTCTTCATTCCTTCTTTTATCTTGTTGGATTCGTGTGTTGAGAACACAGTTCCGATTCCTTTGGCAGTATGGAATTTGATGGCTCCGTGGATGGTGGAAACCACGATTCCCATTTTCTGCATTGCTGTCATTCCTAGTAACATATTATACGGCGAATCAGACCTTACAATGACAAAGTTGAGGGTTTCCCTTCTTGTGAAAAGGGAGTCGCCTATCATGATTTCTAGAGGAATCTCTCCACTAGACCAGGATTTTCTCCTAAAAACTCGATTAGAGGGACTTTCGAGTCTATCTTGGATGCTCTGATGGAAGGTTTTAATTTCATGAAGCAATGTCCGTAGATGACCTCGCATGAGCTTCCCCTATCCATGTAAACTCGACATACCTCTCTTCCAAAGATCTTAGCTTTTATTATGACCGGTGCTGAGGAATTACTGCCTCTTGTTTATGAAGGAAACATGATTTCCCTGCCTCCAGAGATGAAGTCTTTCGATGCATTGTCCCTTGTGTAGGAATCCTCTTGCCTTATCATGAGTATGGGTGCTTCGGTTGGCATAGCGCCTTTGTCTTTCTTCCCTTCTACTCGTTGATTTTCGAAGGATTTAGCTCTTTGTTTCTTTATTCCTTTCACAAGGTAGGAAAGCTGCCCTGATTTTACAGCTTCTTCAATCTGGCTTCTTATTTGGCAACAGTCGTTGGTGTCGTGCCCGTGATCTTCATAGAAGTGGCAGTATTTGGACATATCTCGTGATCGTCTACTTCCGAACATACGAGGAGGTTGTTTGAAGCTTCTAGCTACCTTTTCTGTAGCAAGGATCTCTCTTGGGCTTTTGGACAGACTGGAGAGCAGTCCGTGATTAGGTCCTCGGTAGGGGGAGAACCTATCCCTGCCTTTCTGTCCTCTGTTATTGTCCCATGAGGACTTTTTTGATCTTTTAAAGTTTTCTCTTCGATCATTCGGAGCTTCATTAGTTGCTACTTCTCTTGCTTCGATCCATGTGTAGGTTTTTTCCATTAGACCCTTATAAGTGGATGGAAGGTCCGTAGAGAGGTGTTCGACCAAGCTCCTTGTCCTTAAACCGTAAACAAAACTGAAGATACGCTAATCTTCATGTAGACCCAAAATCTGTAGAGTATCATCGGTATATCTGGTAGCGAAGGCCCTAGTACTTTCTCCTTCTCTTTGTTTGATGTTGTGGACCACTAAATGCGTCTTTATGAACTTCTTTTGCTGAATAAAGTGTGACCAGAACTTAGCCTTTAGATCTTCATAGTTGAGAATGCTACCTGCTTTTTGGCTATTCCACCATATTCGGGCGGAATCTTTAAGGGTGTATGTGAACATATGACAAGCTACGAGCATTAACCATTTTTTCATGCGGATGACCCCTTCAAAAAGGTGCAAGAAATTATCGGGGTCCCCCTTTCCATCATAAGAACCAATGTGGGAAGGCATTTTTAGTCCATATGGGAGAGGATAATCCTCGATCCAGCAGAAAAGAGGGGTTATGGAACCCGTTGGATCTGCAAAAGAGCCTACAGGGTTCGGGTTTGGATACATAGGCATATTTGGCAACGTGTACATGGGTTGCGTATAAAAGGGGTAGTTACTCGAAGGGGTAGCTGTGAGATACATAAACCTATTATATGAAGGTATGCCATTATTTGTGAAAGTATGCGGTATATTCCCCCATTGTGGATGATGGGCGGAGGTTCCCCTAGCAGGGTGTTCCATTTTGAGCTTGAAAAGGGAAACTCAGAGGTTTCCCATTAACGATGCCCGCATATGGTTGGGAGTAGGGGTTAATATGAGTAGGCACAAATCCAGTGGGTATATGCAAACTACTAGGTATGAAAGGTTAGACATGGTGTAAGAGAAGAGTATCGTTAGGAGGGAGATTCCCCTTATGTTAGTCGAAGGTTGATGGCCTCCGTATACGGAGGTAAAAAAGGATTGCAGGGGTTGACCGCTTTTTTTTCTTCCCAAGTGAGCTGCCAAGAGTGAGGGAAGATTCATTCCCATGTTTCCATTTTCCCTTGCTTCAATCTCTAAAGGCCTACTACCTTCGGCATTTCTTCCTGCCCTGCTTCCTTCCCTATTTGGAGCTTCTTCGAACCCTACTACTCTTTTTCGCTGCCTACGAACCTCGGGAGACCTTGGCCTAAGGGATGGAGTAGCTTCCCTGGTTGGCCCAGGTCTTGGTTCCATCTCTCTCTCTCTCTTCGTCATGGTCCTCACTGAATAATTCTAGTTCAGTTCGGAGATCTTCATTACGTATCTGCCTTCTTCGCTCTCTCAGGGCAAATCATAGGGTTAGGATTAGCCGAAGTAGAAGCACGATAAGCAAATGGGGTGTTTTTAGGATTAGTGGCGGCAAACATGGTGGTAGTCATAGGTGGTCTTTCACTGGTGTTAATATTTGGTATCTGAGGTGGTGTCGAAAAACCCAGTGGTGGCGTCGTTTCTCTTCCGTTAGTCATGCCAAAAAAGTAGGTAAAGTTGTTTAGAGGTTATTTGACTTGGTTGAAACATGACTAATTGTTGCGGGTCCCACGGATGGTGCCACTGATTATGCAAATATGGGCATGATCAGGCTTCAAAGGGATCGAAGAGTTCTTATGGTGATTTCGTGATTGCCAAGTCTTGGATAACCTGTGTCAACACAAATAGTAACACTATGTTAAGTGAAGCGTAGGGGTGTCCCTGCGAATCACCTTCGGCGTGAGAGTAAGTATGTGTTTTGTAATGTAAAGTAGAGTAAATAAGTATGTATGTGGGTCTTAGCCATACCTGGAGACCTTGCCATCTATTTATAGGTGTAGAAATGAGATGGAACGAGGCCTATCACTAATGCCAGTGATCGTGGGGGTGTCCCACGATTTAAGGGATGATTCTAGGAACTGTGTGCCACGTTCTCTATCTTGGCAGGAAAGCTTTTATAGAGAGGGAGATCGAAGGTGATTAACTTGAACAAGTCTGACCTTTGCCTTAGTTTCGTCAAAGGCCTAACCGCGAAGGGTTAGGGTCTTCGCGTGGCGGATTCCATGGAACATTTCGACGCTTTCCCCACTATGAAGGAATTAGGGTATCACGAATGGCTCTTGAAAAATCCTCGACCCCCATGGGTAAAGGCCAAGATTAGGACCGAGAACTTGAATAACGTAAAGTTTTCTTGCATGATTGGTCACTTTGATAAAAAGCAAGCATATTTAGATGTAGAATCACCGGTCAATGTAATGTCCAGACTTCATTGTAATTGGATCATGAGTAATAGGTTAGAACCAAGAAGGAAACCGTCAAACCTTAAGAAAAATTGCAATTTTGTAGGGAGAATTAGGGGGTTAAAAGTTTTTATTTGGAACTTCACTTACGAATGCGATTTCATGGTGCTTAAGGATACCACTAGTGTCTTAGATCATGACCTAGGTTCGGTGTTATTTGGAAAACCGTTTGTGGAAACGACCAGGCTCGTGTATGATATGAAGGAAGGAACAGTCATGTTTGAAAAAGATAAGGAAAAGATTGTGTTTAAAATGCCTCACAAATAGGAAATGTTCAAACACATAGATTTTACGAACATAAAAACCGATCGCATACCTCCTTTTGTCATAGAAAGTGACGATGATAACAGTGAAAAAACCCACTACTCGGATAGCTTAGATTTAGGACCCGAATACAAGTATGACGAAAATATGTGCAAAGCCATTCGAAGCTTGATAACCATGAAGGGTAGAAGAAAAAAAGGAGAAGTCATGTAAAGACGTGTGACTTCGAGTCTAGCTACAAGACTCATAAATAAAGAAAAGCGCTTCTTGAGAGGCAACCCAATGTTTATTTTCTCGCATATTAGGAGTGTCTTGTGTTTTAATTCTTTACTATTTATTCTTTTATGTTTTAATTATTTTTGTAATCATGCTTTGTTTTGTCTTTAACCTCGTCTTATTGACAATCAAAAGTATTTTGCAATAAAATAAGTATAGGGGAAATTTTCTGGTTTTTAAGAACCAATTCAAACATATTAAATAAATTGTTTAGAATTAATTCGCGTCAGTTTCGAGTCACATGATTGTATTGACTAATCTCAGGTTCCATGCAGTAATTCATACAGAAAATAACTTATATAATCGCGTGCGTGAAATTTTTCAAAGAAAACGAAAATAAAATTTTCACAGTCGCTGGCGACGGCGTCAGGATTTATCCTGACGGCGTCGTGAGCCCAGCTACAGGAAAAATCAAAATCTGTTAAGTATTTTCAAAAATAATTTGTACAACATGTAAAATTTGTAATACTTTTATAAACCTGTATAAACCTATGATTACATCATTACTCTCATCCTATCTTTACTGATTTCATAGAGTCAAACCCTAAAATCTCGTTGTATATATATCTATCCTGCCGATTTTATGCTTGGTGTAGTTGTCTTTGTCTTTGATTTACAGATTATATTTGATAAGAAGAAGCTTGGAAGTTCTTAGGAAGATTCATTGGATGATTCTTGGAGGACGATTTAACCAGTTATCACATGTTTCTTCTCCATTATTGAGCAAACCAGGGGAGTACTAGTTTCTTTTACTTGTTTTCTTTTCCCTTTATTTGTTTTTATGGGTACTTCTAAAGAACATTGGGGATAATGTTCAACTTAAGTGTAGGGGAAATAAACCTTAGAAACTATTCCTTCAATTGCCATTTGCTTTGTCCTTAAAATGATGGGTAATATATCGAAACATAGCGTAAAAGGTAATTTTGACTAAAATTTTAAAAAAATTTATGACACATACCGACAAAAACTGAGTATTAATAGCGTCGCATGGATAGGAATTTATATGACTAGCATAAAAACCCTCAGAATTCCACCCAAAAAATGTGAGGTTTGCCTTTAGATCTTTATGAATTTGGGTATCCATTTTCGATACCCAAGATAGTTTATACCTTTAGCTTGTTCGAGTTAAGGTTCGAATGTAGTCATATGTGTCTATTCCGTCGTTACGGATGTGTACGCATGGTCTTTGTCGCCTTTTCTGGAGCATTGGTATTGGTATTAAATTATATGAGTGTACCGGTAATGTATTAAATTCTAGAACTTGTTTTTGTGATGCATCCTAAAACCGCATATTGAGTATTAGGATTTGCTAGATAAGAGGCACTGGGATTAACCCATGTTTTAAACTTGTAATTGTTATGATGGTCACCTCGATCATATAACTATCCCACACTCTTGCCATGCACTCATCTTTAGTGTAGGATACCCCTAGTACACCCCTCTGAGCCTATCATTTTTCACGGATCTCATAATTTTCTGATTAAGCCGGACTATTATTGAAGAGAATTGTTAACCCTTGAACCAATTGTTACACCCAAATCGCCTTAGCCTACCTTGTATGTACTCACCTTTAGTACATTATTGTTTTAACCCAAGTTAATTATTGTGTACGCGGTTGCTAAGTCCTTATCCTTGTAAATACAATTTTAGGACGATTGGGATTCATCGTAGTATTTATTTCGCGGAAGAATATGGAAGAAAAGTTAAATCAATACCCTCATATGTTGGTCAAATGATCTCCATGTTATTTTGATCCTACTTAATTCGGGTCATTAGTTAGATTATAATTATGAGTTCTAAAACTCAATTGTAGGGGTATGTTTATAAACCCCAAGTGATGTATTATGTTATTCCAAAAAAGAGAAAAAAAGAAAAGAAAAAGAAAGAGATTGATGTAGAGTTGTGTAGAGTTTGTATATCTTCGTCTGAGTCTTTGGCTTAGCAACCCAACCAGCGTGTATTCGTATAAATAATTAGCTAACCCTTTTACCCTAAATTCACCTAAAAGTCACTCCCCAAATGTATCCCATCCGTTTTGTTTCCAGAAATGTTATCTTACACATACACCCCACAACCCTTAAAAGACCTCTTTTATAGTAATCACTAATACTTGCGCCTAGCGGTGGAGGTTTTATCCGTTATCAAGCCTATGGTAATTTATATACTATGACAGGTAATGAGTGTTAAATTTCCATTTCCTATAGTTGTTATAATTTATTATACACCCGAAAGAAAGAGAGAATCCCAAACACTTATGTGAGGTGCTAGTATATTATTTCCGTGCCTTTAACTACGAGGTCTAGGAGGTTGTGTCGTAAACTGATTTTGTAGGTTAAATGCCTCCAATATCGCTGTTGTCTAGGTAGAAAATCCCATTTGCTTGAGGATAAGCAAATCCTAAGTGTAGGGGTATTTGATAAGGTGTCATTTTATACACTTTTTCGGGGTCATTTAACCCCCTAAATCATGCAAATATGCCCAGATTACGTGCTTAATCGTTTGTTTTCAGGTTTTTAGCACTTGGATGGCATTTGGAGGAAATACACGTGACTTGGGCTCATTTGGAGAAAAAACAGACAAGACTACGAACCTACACCAAAATCTCTTGAAGAATGATGCAAACAGACCGTGGAGACGGCGTCGTAAGCATAAAGTGACATCGTCGTGATCTTTCTAGTGACGGCGTCAAGGATTTGACGACGGTGTCAGGACGCAGCCGACTTAAATCGGATCTAAAAGATTCGACATGGTGACGGCGTCGCGACCATTACTTGACGTCGTCGCATCGTTTTTCCTATAAATACAAAACCAATTTTAGGGTTTTAAGTATGTAACTTTGTATAACTTTTAGGAGACGAACCCTAATCATTCTAGCAGCTTTTAGGCCGTCTTTAGGGCCTCAAAACCCTATTGTAACTGGCCTTAATCCATGTTTTAATCAAGTAAGTTGGTTTATCATTAATCATTCAATATGTCTATGTGTTGTTTGATTGATTTATGTTCTTGCTTTCTTTATAACATGCTAGGCTAAACCCTCCTTTGTATTTACTCATGATTTTATGAAACTTAGATTTTAGATCCTTTTAATGTCGCTTCTTGTGATGGATGTGCGCGTTAGGCTTTAGAAAACTAGCCATAAGATATTAAACCGGCATAGACGTCTAGGGAAACGCGAGTGTGTAGAAAGAATACCATCGGTAATAGTCTTCATACTACCTTACCCCTAATATGGTTGATCCCTCTTAAGATATTTCAATTGCATTTAATATACTCTTAGGGGCCTTGTAATTGTCTTCATACTACCTTACTTGTGCGTTCCCTTAACAGAATATTAAATAGACGGCGGGTTCATGTAATTCGTTCATGACTTAGGAAATACTTACATAGATCATCACAAGTGTGACAAAGCAACAGGATTAGGAGAAGCGGTCTAAGGAGTAGTACATGATTAAGTAAATACATATTTTTATCATAAAGTTATCACCAGTAGATTAGATTATATTTAGTTTAATTAGTTAATCAAACCAACCTCTAAAACCAATGATTTTTACTGCTTTTTATAAAATAAAAATACAAAAATAATCTTCTCTCAACCCCGTATACCTCTGTTAGATTCTGTTCGAGCCTTTCCAACCTATTCCCCTAGAGAACGATAACAACCTCCGAGTCTTACCTATACTACTACTAACCTAGGATCTATTTAATAGGGGCTAGTTGCTAAAGAAAACTTTTAAACCTAGGATCTATTTCTTCTATTGAATGGTCACTTGTTTCCTTTATGCTTTCTAACCTAGGATCTATTTCTTCTAGGTTGTCTATGATAGGTTTGCTTACCTTAGGGGCTAGTGATTGATCATCTTTTGTTTTAATATCTATAATCTCTGGTATATTTTCATTAAAAATTACATCGGATGATTCGTTAACTTTCAAAGTTTTCTTATCAAATATTATGTATGCTTTTGTGGTTTGAGAATATCCTAAAAAGATTCTGTTGTAAGATTTAGACTCATGTGCGGGTGATGGTTCATATTTGACATCTACAACCTAAAATTCTAAAATAACCTAAGGATGGTTTTCTACCTCTCACAATTTCATATGGTGTTTTATTTAAGGTCCTTTCAATATGCGTCCTATTCCAAATGTAGATTGCGGTATTAAAGACGTAACACCAAAATTTTTGTGGAATGGATTTCTCGCTTATCATTGCACGAAAAATCTCTTGTAACGAGTGGTTTATCCTTTCAACAATTTCATTATTTTTAGAAGAGCGAGGACCCACATAGTTATGAGAAATTCCATGTTTTTCATAGAATTCCCCAAATTGCACATTTTTTGAAAATTCACTACCATGATTTGTTTGGACCGACATAATTGAACAATCAAGTAGATTTTGCACCATTTTTCTTAGGATTTTGAATTTTTCAAGAGCTTCGTTTTTAGATTTTAAAAATTGTGTCCAGGTGTATTTTGAGTTGTCATCAATCATAATCAAAGCATAAAAGTTTCCTCCATGACTCTGAGTGGTTGATGGACCAAGAAAATCAATATAGACAATATCTAAAACTCTTTACTTGACACTTTTTTTTAGATTTATGGTTAGCATGGACATAAGTTTTTGTTTTGCATATGTTGCATGAATGATCGCCAATATCTATTAAAGGTAGTTTTCTCACAAGTCCTTTTGAAACAAGGTTTTGGATTACCCTTATGTCTATATGTCCTAGTCTACGATGCCAAAGAGTTAAGTGATCTATTATGGATGCAAGACAAAAGATGTTCTTAGTGATGATCATGTTGCAGGCCTTAGTTACACTATTATTATCAATCCAATGTGTTGCTCTACCAAAACTTAAAGGGGACTTACCTTCATCGATGTCATTATAATGTTATGTATAAGGTTTAGTCACTATGCTTGATTGAAGTGCAACCTCATTTTTGTGATATATGCATTCCAAGAATCTTCTTGAGGACGATGATTTCAATGTACCCTTGGAGATCCAACTGCCATAAGCCATGTTTCTTCATGCTCATCCTCACTGCTATCATTCTAAGAGTCTTCAAGTGTGTCATTTGAATCTTCTTTGTGGTGACTTGTGTATCTTCCAGAAGACTTACGGTTCTCTTGAGCCATGGATCTTTACTCAACTTTTTCAAAAAAACAAAGTTAGGATTTCGAATTTTTGAAAAAAAGTTTTCAACTTAAAATGGCTTCTTAGGAAGGTTTTAACGCTTAAAAACTTAAGCAAACTGCTCTGATACCAATTGTAGAACCATATAGGGGGTGAATACAGTTTTATTGACTTCTTTGGAGTTTACAAAACTTCAAGTCTTAAAAGAACCGAGTGATGTGCTAATCTACTTTGCAATGTGATTAATGAGTAGAGAGAGATAGAGAGACACCACGATGTATACTAGTTCGGTAAGGGGGGTTTAGTCCTTTTGTACGTCCAGTTGCGAATCCATGACTTCGATCCTATACTAGTATAATCCTTATGGTGGACTACAAATCATATTACAATTTAACTTCATCGACTTTCAACAAAGCCCGATGCTCACACATAAGAGTTACTACCTACGGTACTGCCCTCAGAATCCACCCCTAAGAATCCGTGATTTGACTTAACCTATAACTCTAGAAGCCTTCCCCTTGGAAGCTTAACAAACCCCAACTAGATCCCCAATTATCTAGGCTTGATCACACGGATACAATACTTCCCTTACAACTCGATTGGACAAATGAAAGATAGTTGAACCAAGTCCTAACCTAACCTATAGACTCGATTCTAATAGAAAGGGTATGAAAAAGAAGACCCTCGACAAAACACACAAGTATGGATTAGGTACTTGTGTGGCTTTCTTGCGAAGATGTGTTCACTTCAATAGAATAATGAGATGAGAAGATTAGAACACTTTGATGTTTAGACTTCGAGGATTAGAGGAGAGAAATGAGAGGAAAGAATGTTTGTAAGAGGTAAGGAATACAAAGGCCAAGATGAGGTATTTATAGGCCAAAGACTCAAATTCTTCAAAAACAATTCGAGTTTGGTGCGCTGGCCACGCGCTTTCTTCAGGACTTTTGGCGTTTTAAATACCCGTTCTTGTTAAACCCCCAATTGTACTTCACGTTATGACCTTTTAATCATTCTTATGCTCAAGGTCAACCAACTCAAATAGCTATTTGATAAAACGTTTGTGAAGTATTAAAAGCATTTTGCTTATTCGATAAAGTAAAGATAGAAAAGAATTATCGAAAGGGGCATTTTGGGTATTCCTCAAGTAAGTAACTATCCTAGTTGGAATCCAACTAAAGATAGAAAGGGCTAGTTAGGAACTAAGGGAATATTCTTTGCTTGCTGAGAAAGGGGGAAAGATTTGAAATTTGAATTTCAAATTCAATAACACACATGTTGGATAATAGATGATGAGTTGTGTGTGAGTTGTCATGATGTGACATATAGGAGCCTCTTGATCTTGTTTGAAATGGAGGGTTAAGATGAGAGCAGTACATTTAATTTTGTGGCAAGATCAAGGGTATAAAGGAGGTTGTGTTTGTTGTGTGAGTGAGAATAGAATGTTTGTGAGAGGAGTTGTGTTTGTTTAAGATGAGACATCAATCCAAGGGTTGAGAATGAAATGAGAGAGCTTTGATTGATGAGATAGCTTGATCAAGGGTAGAGGTGAAAGTGTGTTAGTTATGTTTGTTTGAGAAACAATCCAATGGTTGAGAAATGAAGAGTGTGGTAAGTTAGATTGTTGACATGGCTTGATCAATGGTAGAGATGAAGAAGTGTATGTGTGTGTGAAATTTTAATTGTATGGAGAAGAAGGTGAATAGTAGATATATGATGTAGAATGTTTTGAAAAGATATAGAAGATATTGGTTGGGAATGTAGGAGACATAAAGGTACAACAAGTACAAGAGAGATACACTATGTAAGGGAATATGAGTTGGCATTATTAGAGTTTAATTGGGAGAAGGTTTATGTGAAGAAGGTTGTTTATTATTGAAGAGTGTTTAGGAAGATAAGTAAGAAGGTTGATGGTGTTTAGGAGAAATAAAAGGATTAATTTAGGTTAATAATCACATTTCCAATAAGAGAGAAAGGTGTGGGTAAATGTGATTATGGGATGGTTTAAAGAAGAAGATGATTAGAGTGTGTGTAGAGGAGATGAAATCACTTGTTGGGTAAGAAGGATAAACAAGTAATTATATAGAATAGGTAGAGGTATTGTGTAGAAGAAGTGTGGACTTGTACATGTGAGGAATGAGTTTGTAAAAACATTTGTATAGGTATGGAAATGAGAAAATTCAAAGTATAATTAACCTTCAAATACCACAAAGTCAATTAGTCATTTAGACTTTAATCCATGATAATCAACAATGGATTTGATCACTAATCATCTTGATGCAAACAATCTAAGTGCTTTACATCATAAGTAAAGCATATCTCATAACGGGAAAGGATGCGTTTACGTAAACTGACCTTTGACTTAGTTTGACCAATAAGGGAGTCAAACCTGTAATATGATTAAGATCACTGTAAATCCGAATTAAGGTTAAATGGTTACTTTCGTTTGTTGGTATGTTGAACGTATGATCATACTAGGTTTAGAAAGATGTTTCGGCCTTAGCTAGAGGCGTTTGATAAAAGATTTGAGTTGGCGTTTTATGAAAAAATGACATCCCCGCCCAGGTTTTGCTCCTCTCTAAGTATAAACCTCATTAGGAGTGTTCCTAAATGCTCAAATATCATGTACATAACTTTATTGAAGTTTTAACATGTGTCGGGTAAGAGGAAAACGGACAAGTGTAAACCGCAAAACGAATCTCACGTGTGGCGCGCTGGCCACGCGCTGATGCGTGCCCAGCGCGCCAGATTGTGAAATCCGGTTTTGCGGATTTAAGCTACCATTTATGATTTTACGTTTTACGAATTTTTATTTGTCATCATTAAAACGTAAAGGAGATCCTAGTTAATGTTGCACCAATAATTACAAATATGTATACTTATATATTAAAATGACGAACTTGACGTAAACATTATTTTGACTTATAAAACTTGATAACATTAGACTCACCCTTATGACACAAGATCCGGAGGCATGGTAAAGTGAAAGAGAAATTGAGCCATATTTATTAGAGAGAAAAGATAAGAAATGGGAAGTTGTGTGTGTGGTTGAGAGAAAACCAAGAAAACACACACTCACACTTTTACAAATGTGAACTTCTACCCCTTTATGGAAGTATGGAGGGGGTATTTATAGTCCCGACATCGACTAGCTAAACTAACCCAACCCGACTATAAATGATAAATGTAATTCTGGATTAGTCGCCATATTTTAGGGCTAACAATCTTCCCCCAATATGCGGACATACAGAATTACTTACAATGTTCCTATCATGTACAAATACAACACAAATAAAGTCTTCCAAAGCGCTTCCAAATGCTGAAGATGTCTTCTGGTTCTCTGTCTTAAAAAACTTGTACTCCAGCTTGGATCTTCAGTGTCTTTACTTATACAGGAACCATTGTAGTACGCATGAGTTGGATTAACTTCCCCCTAATCCATACAGCATGTTTTAAAAAGCTTTCTTCATAGACTCCTTTTTGGCGAAGTTTCTGAATTAGCTTCCCCCCAAACCAACATCCCTATCTTGAGCAGATTCTGAAACATTGATGTAGCTTAAACAATCTTTATTGTCATCAAAGTCACCATCAAATTTTTTAGAAGTCAAACCCACCAACGAGCATCTGCTTTGTCATTAGGGATGGTGAATTTGTCGTTCGGGGGTACATGCGAGAAATCATCAACAATTCTTCTCACGTATGCAGAATACTTCATAAACCATACTAAGTAAAGTAGTCTACACTACTTCCCCCTGGAAGTTGACATGGTAACATCAAAGTCAACTAAGTCCCGGATGTACACATTTCCCCCATGATGGTTGCGAACTCTCGAAAGCATCATTGTCGTGTACGCCCATATACTCGAGAAGTTTTTGTCTTAAGCATAAATCTTGAAATCCAAACAAAGCATTGCCCTCTTGTCTTCAGAAACCGTAGAGGAGATGAAGCAAGAATCAAGAAAACTTGGTATAATCAAGGTCTTGTATATGAATGTTGTTGAAGAACTTTGAGAATTTTGCTTAGACGGTGAAGTACCTTTGTCTTGGAATGGGACAATAATATCCCGTGAGAATTGCTGATTACATCTCAACCTTTAAACTCTCTGGCTAACTTACCAACCTCGTATTCTGTCGGCTATTGTTGTGATCACTTGGTGAAGTAAACCCGATATACCAAACTTGAAAATGAAGTAAAATCCCCTAAATTTGTTACTTAAGCTTGCACTATTGTTGATTGAAGAACGGTGCAAGATTAAATCTATAAGTACTCTATACCCAACCAGAAAAGTATAAGAAGTACAACACCTCTTGAAATTATCCACATCGTCTTCTGCGTGTGACACTAAGCACTACAATGTAACTCCTTTAAGTGATAGTTAACCAGGTCTGCAACCAACCACCCCTGACTTCTGGTAACTAGATAATTCAAGTCTTAATCATAAGCTGTATACGTTCAAGCAAGTCATCAATCGATAGATTGGGTTTAAAGAAAAGGGGTAGCAAATAGAAGGAAGTCTCGATGATGAAATAAGTAAACGCCTTTGTGAAACTCAACTTCAATCTCAAATAAGGTCCAAATCAACTCCGTGATCACTTGTCATCGTAATCTAAATCTCTAGCCTTTCCTCTTTTTTTTTATTTAGTTAATCTTTTCAGATCGTTTTTGGATTAAGTGTTGTGTTGAGTGTGTAGTGGGTTGTTATGGTTGATGTTTGTATCAAAAGTAAATCACCAAAATTGGATAAATTGAAAAAATTGCATTTTTCGCTTGATAAATTTCACATTTCGCTTGATAATGTCACATTTAGCTTGGCAGTGACATATTTCGCTTGGCAGTGACATATTTCGCTTGGAATTTACATATTTCGCTTGAATGCATGCATATTTCGCTTGACAGCATACATATTTCACTTGACTAATGCATGTTTATGTTGAATGTTGCATATTTCGCTTGACAGTTTGACATATTTCGCTTGGTGTTGCATATTTCGCTCAGGATTGCATATTTCGCTTGAAATTGCATATTTCGCTTGCATATTCCTCTTGGATTACATATTCCTCTTGGATTACATATTCCGCTTGGATTACATATTCCGCTTCATTTAAACCTGCATATTCCGCTTCATTCATACAGAAAGTCAACTTCGAGCAAAACACGTCCTTTTCCAACAAAATTACCAAAAACACACCCTTTTTGACCTTGTACCTTGATTTTTCTTGCACAACTAGTTACCTTATGCCTAGATCTTGCTTAAAAACATAAACATAAACACATCTAAGCACAAAAATATGGGTTTGACTTTTTGAACCAAGAACAAAAAGTAACTAGAAAATCACGATCTAAACACGAAAAATCAGTGGCTTACCAACACGGATTCCCCATACGCTCTGGTGCCAATTGATAACATTAGATTCACCCTTATGACACAAGATCCGAAGGCATGGTAAAGTGAAAGAGAAATTGAGCCATGTTTATTAGAGAGAAAGGATAAGAAATAGGAAGTTGTGTGTGTGGTTGAGAGAAAACCAAAAAAACACACACTCACACTTTTACAAATATGAACTTCTACCCCTCCATGGAAGTATGGAGGGGGTATTTATAGTCCCGACATCGACTAGCTAAACTAACCCAACCCGACTATAAATGATAAATGTAATTCCGGATTAGTCACCATATTTTAGGGCTAACAAAACTAAAACACAAACTATTAGGTGGTGATATAACGTTAAAAAATAAAGTGCATCATTTATTACGCTTGCATTATTCTAAATCGACCTATAATCAAATAGGTTGCGTGCCGAACATATTGTGACGATTTCCATTGTTGATTTCTCCTAAAATCAATACATTTTACTTGAGGTGAGTTTATAGTCCCGCTTTAACTTGTTTTACAATTATTTTACAAATTTCGGGGTGAGATAGATTGCTTGTTTTTACAATTGAACGTAAGTACAATACATTTCAATTCTTACAATGCTTATTGATGCGCCTAAGTACTGACAACCCACAACGCCCATCACCATGAACCGTTAATTACCTTTGTGTAAGCGCGTGTGTTATAAATAGATCTATTTGGATTGACATCCCCGCCCAGGTTTGGACCCCTACAAGGTCAACGGGCATATACCATATCTAAGTCTAGAGGGTCTCGGGTTGGACCCTCTTAACGGGTAGATATTATGTTTATACAATGTTTTCGTTTTGGTGCCATGAGCTTAGTGCAATCAAATTACAATTTTATTTGGCATTATATGTGTACATGTGTTACAATTTAAATCTTGTGGTCCACAATTATTATTACTTAAACCTATGAACTCACCAACTTTATGTTGACGTTTTTAAGCATGTATTTTCTGAGGTGCTTAACTGCTATGATGTATTTGATGTGCATGGAGTCCTCATCTTTCAAGATCACTTTCATAAATTTTCTGCTTAAAACTATCTTTCTCGTTGTACTAAGCTATGTTTTACTTTTCGATGCAAACTTATGGGACCAATGTTATAACTTATTTATTTTAATCAAATCAACGAGATTATCTTTTATAACGACTCATTTATAAGTCGTTCTCTTATATCTTGTGCTATTGTATTATGAAGTAATGCTCCCAATTACCTTTCCGCTACCACATATTTAGGGGGTGTTACATTACGGGTAAGGAATTGTAATCTTGAATGTCATATGTCGGATTTTACTTACAACAAGGACTTCCTCATTATAAAGAGAACACAAGATGATGAAATAAATGGCTTATATAGTAAGTTAATAGTAATTGAAGTGTAATTTGTAATATATTTTTAGGACGATCTTCAATAATTATGTTGGTAAAAGCAAGTTTTCTTATTAATTTGTGCACATACTTCTTTTGATATTTTAGATACTATGAATTAGCATCTCTATAGGGGTATATGGAATTAGCATCTCAGGAGCAGATTTTGCTCTGTAAAGTAAATAATAGAAAAACCCATGTTATCTTAAAGAAAATTGGCAAAAACTGTAATAGCATGCATTCCTTCTATGGACCTCCTTAGCAGTCTTTGGGCAAGTATCCGGCAAATGCCCAAATATTGAACAGGTACCACATCTAACATGCTTCCATTTATACTTGATACATATCGTTTCACATGTATAACCATTTCCCTCTAACTTTGGTAAAGCTACAACCAAACTATCAATCAACTCATAATTTGTATTGATTTCAATCATACCCTAACACAGCTGCTCCACCCCATGACTCCAAGCACACGTTACTCGTATATGTTAGAGGATTTATTGATGGTGGATCTTACCTAATGCTAGGATACCATTTAAGACGAGATATATTGATTGATAATATTGATTGAATGCATGAATAATGAGAGAATACATATGATCTTATATTTATAATCTAGCATTTGGGCTATACCAATTCTAATCTAATACAAATACTAATTCAAAACAATCACTGATAAATCCTCTAACAATATAGATATCCAACATCATATGCATTCCAAGCTTAGTAGCAATCATGCTTAACCCATCCGAAGTGTACGCAGCCAAAAGGACATCATGCATAAAAATCCACACTGGCACCTTATATAAGTCTCTTTGGTAAGAGTAACAGATGGTGTCAGAGGCGGAGGGGGTGGGGGACTAGGGGTGCTAGGCCCCTCCCAACCAGCCCACAAGATCACACTTTTTCGTATTAAGTTGAGCATGCTTTTAGAACATCCACTAAGAAGAGTTAGTTGGGCCCCTCCTAATTTATTCGAAGAACTTTGTTATCCTAAGTTGTTTTCTATGCGTATGTCGGTATGTATTCTTTCTTTTTATGTATGAATGTATCTGTTTGTGTTTTGCGTTTTTATCTTATCTTTTTATTTTTGTTATCCTAAGTTGTTTTATTTAAAATATGATAAAATAATTAAAAAAAAAAGTATGGGGTCCGTGAATGCCGTATAACTTAAGTGACGAGGGAACATATTTTTAGGTTAAATTATATGTTCTATGTTTTAGGATAAAAACTGACGTGACATCATTTTTTTGCTATGACACGAGCGTATAGCTCGGCGCTGCACCTGGTGCTCTTACAGTTTACTTTTTGTCTCACGAGACAAAACTAAATCATGAGCCAAATAATTTTGTTCTTTTTTCTGAAAATGTTAGATCGAATCATGGACGGAAATTAGAAGGGACCGAGGGGAGTTGCGGCCCTCTCAAAAATTTCGACCCTATGTATATTTTGTACCCTTTTATATATGGTTTTAGTTATTTTTGACCCAAAAATTTCATAGTAGTGTATATCGGCCCCCCTAAAGTAATAGTTTTCAAGTTCGCCCCCTTCACCAACATTATTCAAGTTCCGTCATCGAATCATGAATAAAAATCTAAAATGTTAATTTTATCTTTTACTCATAAACTGATTCTTCCTATCTATACCAGCTCTTGTTATTCACATACAACAAGTCGACAAGCTTTTCCAATCATGAAAAGGTGAAAACAAAACCTCGTAAATATATTTTTTATAGACTTATTAAACTTGATATGCAAACTGTATAAAATTACATAAATCTTTTCTTAACTTTTTAGTTTACTGCATGTTTGTGATACATGTTTTCGGCTTGTTTTTATTACTAGCATGATCGTTTATAATACAAAATATATTGTTTGTATGTACAATGTTTGACGTTAGCATTTCATAGCAAAGTTCGGCCCTTTTAATGTAAAATTCTGGCTCCGCCTCTCGATGGGGTCCACTTATTATGGAAAATAGGTATACCACAAATCATCCGGAATTTTCAACCTTGGATAGTTGAAAATTGAAAAAGATAAAAAAAACAAGAACCCCTTCGCATTCATTACTGATGATGTACTCTCCGAACAGTTCGAAGGTCTACCCTTCGAACTCAATCAGATACTACATTCCGAATGGACTTGGTGAACCTTCTAAAATCTCTATTGGCGTAAAACCATTCATAAGCAATGGTTACCACTATGAGAATCCGTCAAACGAAGCCCAACACCCTCCGGGGTGGCCCTTCGAAGATACTAACACAGAGGTTCAACATGACCAAGGCAAACCTACGATCATAATACCCTCTCAAAGGTGAACTATCGCCGTTTAAATATCCATTACACTGGTGAATTTGTCCCATTACTTGTCCCGGTACTGAGGTCTCTTTGTAATTCTGTCTCAGAATGAACCGCGGGTGATTTAGTCCGATGGTGTTTTCGATCATGTTGATGTGGATGATGATGGTGTGTATTAATATGTTTTGTGCCATCTTTGTTTACTTCATTCTTTGGACTTGGAAGGGGTGACACTTTGTTTTCGGTTGGAGCTATGTATACAAAAGTCCCAACTGGCATATCATTATACTTCGTTAATGGCTCGAGGGCATCAACAATCATGCTCATGGTTGGTCTTTCCTTTGGCTTATGGCTAAGACATAGGTAAGCCAATGCGGCTGCCTTTACAGCACCGGTTTCTGAGTACTGTCCTTCGAGTCTTGAGTCCATTATTCGACTAAGTTTCCTACAACCCTTGAGTTGTGGTCTAGCCCAATCCGCTAGGTTTTGTTCCCGGTTTGAACGGGAGGTTTTGTCCATAATTGATTTTCTGCCGGTTAGAAGTTCAACAAGTACAACTCCAAAGCTGTAAACATCACTTGCTGATGTCAAGTGACCTGTCATGAGGTATTCAGGAGCCGCGTAGCCATGTGTGCCCATAACTCGAGTTGAAACGTGTGTATCATCTCCCTCTGGACCATCCTTAGCGAGACCAAAGTCTGATAGTTTAGCAGTATAATCCTAAAAAATATAAAAAAATCAAGATAAGTACTAAAACAACAAAAGAATACTGAGATAAATGTGAGATTTAATATAGTTGTAAAGGGCTTACAGAGTCTAGCAAAATGTTGGATGCTTTAAAATCACGATATATAACAGGGTTTTTCGCTTCGTGAAGAAACGCAAGACCTTTCGCAGCTCCTAGAGCGATTTTCATTCGTGTAGACCATGGAAGAGACACCGAAAATCCTGTAAAATTTAAACCAATTAGGAATTGTATAAAAAAATCAACTTGGTCTAATAATATAATAACATCTTAACAACATTTAAAATTACAATGTGATAGAGATTGATTCGAGATGATCACTCTCCTTAGACGATAACTAAACTAACAACTACTTTTAAACTAAACTTTTCTATTTCATTTTTCTTCCCTGCTTCATTTGCAAAGATAAGTTACATATATATAGAAAAGAAATACTACTAACCTATTTTCTAGGAATATAAAAGAACATGGGAACATGCTTTACATAGTCTAAACTACTCACTAATTATAAGGAGGGTTAAAATCATGAAATAGTAACCAAGTTTCAGTTTTGTTCCAATTTAGTCACTGCAACTTTGTTTTGATTAATAAATAAAAATCAAGTTTGAAAAGTTGTTTCTTGTTTTAATCACTCAAGTTTCGTTTAGTGTTCTATTATTATGAAATTTTTATTTTTGAGTGACTAAAACGAACACTTTACAAACTTGGTTATTATTTGTGTCATATTATCTTGTTCACATTTGCATAAATTTGGTTGTCTATTAGATGGATTTGGGTTATGAAATCAGGGTGGGCTATTTATTATTAAGGTACAACCAAATACTGCACATATTGAATATCTTACAGATAGTATTTTTTTGAAAAAATAACACAAAAATTGAACAATCTGAAAGCTGAGAGGTTTTTAGGGTTTATATAAAGTATTGAGTGACCTTAATGAAACATTCATCAAACTTGGTTACTAATAGGCCACATAATCCCCATACAAGGAAAACTAAAGTATCGTGGGAGAGGTGCAGTCTACTGGAAAACGAACCCCCAAACCAAAAATGCATTCACAAACTAAAAGAAACAGAGTTCTTCCGGGCCATGAAGCAATGGTGAAGTTATAGAAGTGAACGTGGAGCAAAAATAAGCTATATGAATGATTCGAAATGAACACTTGGTATAATGAATATTTACATGCACGTATCACAAAGTAATAAAACTAATATAGGAGTAAATCAACAGCGTAACTTAATCAATTACTTCTAGAACTTAAGACTTTGAACTGGTTATATCGCTCTTGTTCGTTATTGTGTTAAAAAGACAAGTTGATTTATAAGTTAAAACGAGTTTTTTTAAAAGGTGGTCAAAGTTGATCATATCATGAGGTTGGACTCAATCACATATAATTGTTTATTTTTCTTCTAAGTAGGAAGTAACATACGACTATAATAATATCAACATGTTTTCCTTTAACAAATAAACTCATTGCTAGCTTGCATGACTTTTTCTGTACGCGTTTCCAGTGGATATCACACATTACATAACTATTAAGATAAGAAGATATGATATAAAATATGTGCCGAACTGAATTTAATTTTTTCTTAAAATATGTATTAAAAGATGGAAACTAGATTGTAAAACAGTGGAAACTTACTTCGAAAGAGCTGATTCTCTAAGCTTCCTCGTGGCATGTACTCATAAACAAGAAGTCTATGTTCATCTTCACAGCAGTATCCAATGAGTTTCACCAAATGTGGATGTCTTAATTGACCAAGAAACACCACTTCTGTCTGTTAAATTCATGCAAAAAACTTTAATCAACTTTCCATATTTAGTAATAAACAAAATCTTCTAAAAAAAACATTGATAAATAAAAAGCTTACAATACACGTTAAGTTAATATACGTACCAGCCATTCTCTATGACCTTGTCCACCTTCTGAGTTCAAAAGCTTAACAGCCACAGGCTGAGCTTTTAAACCAGGTCTAAGCTTGTCATCAATAAAACCTTTGTGAACGGGTCCAAAACCACCTTCACCCAAGAAATTTGATGATGAAAAGGTTTGAGTTATGACTTTAAGTTCAGCTAGGGTAAAAACGTATAGATTTGATCCTGCTAAGCCTAATGAGTTCGATAAGTCCTCCAGTAGCACCGAGCTACTAATATCCGTATACGATATTCTATTAACCGAGTTTTTCTTTAATACCGGTTCTTCTTGCTTCTTTTCTAACTCGGGTTTAATCACTTGGTGTGTTTCGGGCATCTCGAAACAACATAGCCATGAAGATTTTGATGATTTCTTGATTGTCATGGTTTCTAAAGACAAAATTTGAGATATTTTGATGAAAGAATTGAATGAATTGAAAGAATAAATAAATGATGGTTTTTCGTGTTTGAGTGTTGTGTTTGGAGAGGATTTAAAATATGAAATGAAGATATGGTTTTGAGGTGGTTTTATAAACCCAGTGAAGAGGGGACATTGCCATCGAGAATAGTCAAACAAAGTAACTACTTTTTGGTTTCTTAAGGCTTCCGACATTGTTTATGCAAAAATATTTGTGTTACCTAATACCACTTTGATTAACTGTAATTGGCTAGAAACACTAATACCACTTTAATCAAGGGGTAAAACTTTGACTTGTTTCTTTAACCGTTCTAGTCCGATCGTAAAATATTAATTTCTGTATCCTAAAATAAATTTTCATATTTTCTTTTGAGATAAAAGTAAGTGTATCTTTTTCCATTACAATCAATTAGAAAAAGGTTTAATGATCGAAAATTATATTTTACCTTGTTTTAAGAAACTCATCAAACCGAAATTAAATTAAGTTGATAAACTTAACATGAGTTAAGTCAAGTCAATTGGTGTAGCAACACTAAATTATCACCCTTTTATTTTATCGTCATTGTGATTTCATTTTTATACAACTTGTTGAAGGTATTAAAAACATGCAAAAACATGGTCAATAACTAATTACTAGTTAGTTACTTATAGTCATTTTGCATTTTGCTTTACTATAACACTTAAAGCGAGATGATCACTCAATAAATTTGGTAATTATAGATTTGATAAATAGACATGTCTCTCAATTAAGTGGTAATATAGTTGATAAATTTGAAACTAGTGAATTTGACTTTTTTTTTTTTTATTGACTATTTTTATTTCATACAAATGTGGCGCGTTTCGATATCACTTATTTTGACCCACTTTTTGTCTTTATTTTACTAAAACAATCATGTGAATTGTATGTAACCATGTACGACTTTAACGTACATCCAAATTTTGTTTTCTTTTAAAAATAGAAACATAGTATATTACAACCATGCCACAGTGCCACACCAAAAAGAACCAAAAGAACCTAAACTTTTACAAGGAGGCTTTATATAAACATATATTATTATTTATTAACACACATCTAGAGTTGTTAATTGACAAAAAAACGAGGTACTTAAATTTGTTTATTAGAAAAGATATCGGTATTGCTAGCTATACAAAATTTACGTGATTCTCAACAGTTTGTGTTACATGAAAGTAAGCAAAATAGCTAATGTTTTCAACTTGTTACTAATATAAGTAACAAGAAGGTAACATTTTACCTATTATAAGCTACATGGTCACAAGTGAATAAGTGATCATATAACGTGACTATTTTGAATCACTTAGTTGAATTCGTCTAGTATAATTAGATCAACGATGAAAGAATGTCGTTGGTATTGTTTATTTAGCAACGAGTGTTTTTTCCTACAACCTTGGTTCGTTCTTGTAACTCCTTTTACCAACGAGATATGGGTGTTTACCAACGAATATTAGCAGTTGGTAGACATGATTTGTATTAGTGTATCCAAACGAGAAAATTCAACTACTAATAGAATAGAATATGCAGATCTTTCTAAAATAAGAACACGGTTAGGAAGATTTAACATATACCGATCAAACAGTTGACTCAATCTTTAGAAGAAAAAAAATATGTTCATGCATCTCATATATGTTCTAGAACTAGAACGTTTGTCTAACTTTTATTAACGTTAAGATTCTAGCTGGTTACACCATGAGAACAAAGAATTACGAATTTTACAAAGCACTATAGACTGTGTACAAGTATACAATATGGCACATTGACACCTAAATATTACAATTAATATATGATGTACACTTCGTACAATATTTGATTTTGTGTACACCAGAATATATTCGATAGAGATTAGACTTTGATGTAGTCATGTAGTTTTGTACGTTTTTCTAAAACTAAAACAAAGAAAGTCAAACGGTTCTAGTAAGCCATTTAATGAGTTTACATGGTTTTGGTTGACTTAGCCCATACATATTTGGAAGCATTTAACTATGAAAAAAGATACGCACGTAAAGCCTTGAACATAGGTTTAGAAATATGTTTCACAAGTAAATTGCGATAAATGCATGACATATACAAAAGAAGAAACGAGAAGTGTTTAATAGAGATAGAATGAGAAATATTATTTTCTTAATAAACAAAACTAGCCTCAGCTCATGAATAAATCCTCTGATACTTCAAATCCAAAATCCGAAAGAAAACGTGTATCAAGTATAAAACACAACGACGACGCTACTTAATCTTATCAAATTGAGATATATGAAAATCTGAAAAGCCTACGGGTAGTACGTAAACAATAATACTGTTACTCTGATAAATTTTGCGACAAATAAAAAAGAGAATGTATATCAAGCATCAAACAAACATACACGTTTATCGTTCAAAAATTACACATACAGTTGGTGAATTGTTGTCCATAATTAAAGTTTTATTTATTTATTTTGAACGGCAAATATTATACCAAAACTAGCTGGAAACTAGCAAAAGGAATAAAAGGAAAGGAAAAACTAGCAAAAAGAGAAACTTAACGAAACCTATCCGACAGATAAGAGGGTTTTACATCATAGAATAGCAATAAGAGGGTTTTGCATCCATCACAACCAATTAATTTTTTGCTTAGCTATTTATCAAACACGATCGCCTTCTTAGGATTCTCATTATAAAAAATTAGACTTGTTGCGAAAGATCCAAATGTGCCACCAAGAAATATAGAAAGTAGCCTCCAGAAACTCCTTAAAATCTTTACGAAGCTTTAAACTTGACAACCAACGGATCCAATCTTCATAAGACAATAAAAAGACACTCAAGAAACTCCACCAAGCAACAAAGCAAGATTATGTTTAACCAAGGATGCTCACCAAAATAGTCACACATCAAACGTTCTTTCACATCGTCATACTCATGGTATATAGGTTGTCGTGAGTTTAAAGTTTGACCCCGTTCTTCTTGTCCAATCATCTCGATAGCTTTCGTCATCGTCTTCGAAAACGTATTCATTCTCATCATTTGAATTCAAATCTATATTTGAAAGTGCAAGTGTTTTGTTAGTGTGTTAAAAAACGTGAGACAAAGAAGGTTTATATAGATAAAGTGGGAGTGAATTTTTTTATTTTATTTTAAAAGTAGGCGTTATTTAATAGTTATTCTTTTTATCAAAACTAGCAGTCATGTCTGAAAAATGAATAAAAAAAAAAGTAACCCACAAATTTGGTTAACCAACGAGCAAGCCAACGCCCCCAACCAACGAGCCTAAACAGTGCAGTAACGCAACCCAATACGAAGCCACATCAGACTAAGGCTACGTTTGGCAACAAGCATTTAGAAGCATTTAGGAGTGGCAAGCAACTAGTGGTAAACAGTTTAGATGAAAAGCTTGTTTGAAAACACCTCATCTATCGTTTGAATATTGTGTAACTGCTCGAATCTCAAATGCTTCATCAAGAAGAATTTCAAAATTGTTCCTAGTAGTTTGTTTATGAAATTACATATATAGCTTCAAAAATATTATAGTAGTATAATTGATGACTTTTAATAAAAAAAATGTATGTCTTTATTTTTTGTTTGTAATTTTACATTTTTCAATAACAACTTACAGCTACGTTATCAAACATTTTTTTAACAAACAGCTACTACTAACTATTCTTTTTTTTTGAACGGCGACTTTATTAGAACCACTAGCAAGAAGCTAGAAAATTACAAAGGAATCAAAAAAGGGTGTTGAAGCCAACTAACCCAATTCAAAGTTCTATTACATCTAGCTACACACCAATAAAAAGAGCGTAAAACAATATTGTCAAAAATAACATCTTTTCGGGGGATAGGAGACGCAAAAAGGAATTGGTTTCTGAAGTTCCAAAGGCTCCACCAAGAAACGTAAAACACGCCTTCCAACACCTCTTTCGTCTTAGAACCTAAACGGATAGATTTGAACCAAGAGAGCCAATCTTCGTACGACTCATAAGGATGAACATCCAAATTCCACCATCTACAAATTAACTTCTGAATATCTTTCGCCACAGAGCAACCGAAGAATAAATGGGACGAATCCTCGAGCACGTGATCACAAAGAGGACAAGCCAAAGACGGAAGCGAGACATTTCTACGAGACAAATTCGATCTAGTAGGTAAACGATCGAGATAAAGTTTCCAAGCAAAAACGTTTACCTTAATCGGAATACTTTTAATCCATCGAGTAGGAACTTCCATTTTAGGGAGAAAAGCCTCATCCAACATAGATCGAACATCCTTGACTTGAAAAACACCATCGCCATTTAAGTCCCAAAACCATCTGTCATCCATATTAGATAAAATAACCGTATCAAGTAATAACGAAAGCTGATCAAGTTGTTGTGACTCTACACCTCCTCGGACATGACGACGAAAAGAAGAGGAGATAGACGTATTCATCTTATCAGCAACCGATATGTCTTTATTCTCTTCAAGAGCAAACAAACGAGGAAAAGAAAGCTTGAGAAGATTATCGCCAATCCAAAGATCTTTCCAAAAGCTTGTACCTGTACCTTTTCCCACACGAATCTTACAATGAGAAATGAGATCGACACCTTTGACTTTAAGGGAGTTAACTTCTGTTATGATGGAGCTCCATGTCGAATTGAAAGCAGCAGAAAGAACATGACCATTCAAGCCATGTAAAGCTGATATAATTCGGGACCATAAGGAGTTATCATGAGAAAGGTAGCGCCATACCCACTTGAAAAGAAGAGCCCGATTGAGAGCGAAGAAACTAGAAACTCCCAACCCTCCGAATTTCTTAGAAGCAAGCACCTTAGACCATTTGACCCAAGCAATCTTTCTATCACCCTCTTGAAAGCCATTAAAAAAATTCCTACGCAGACTCTCCATATAATTAAGAACAGATTTGGGAACCTTGAAAATCGACATGTTGTAGATAGGAGTGGAGCCAAGAACCGATTTAAGAAGGGTAAGACGACCCCCGACAGATAAGGTATTAAGTTTCCACCTAGACAACCTCTTCTTCATCTTATTAATCGTCTCGTCCCAAGCCTTTTTAGAAGACATATTATCTCCTACTAAAATACCCAAGTATTTAAAAGGAGCTTTCATTATCAAACAACCAATAGACTTAGCAGCTTCAGCCACACAATTATCTGGGATACCGACACCAAGAAGATGACTCTTCTGAATATTTATTGACATACCAGAAAGTAAGGAGAAGCATCGAAGAATATTCATGATACCCTTTAAGTTAGAATGAGACCACTCACCAATAAATACCGCGTCGTCGGCGTAGAATAAATGAGACAACGTAGTAGAAGGGTCAATCTTGTATCCTTTGAAAATTCCCGCTTCAACTGCCCGGGAAAATGATAAGTGAAGAGACTCCATAATGAGTAAAAACAAAAAGGGAGCTAAGGGGTCCCCCTGTTTCAAGCCTCGGTATAAATGAAATTCAGTAGTCGGACTCCCGTTAACTAAAATAGAGGCCTTCCCTGAAGACAGACTTCCACGAATCCATGAACGCCATTTAGGACCGAATCCAAAAGAGATGAGAACATCATCAAGATAATCCCATCTAACGGAATCATAAGCCTTGGCGAAATCGACTTTAAAAATCATGGCTTGTTGCTTTTTAAGTTTGCACCGAGCTAAGATTTCATTGATAATAAAAGGACCATCGAGAATCTGTCTATTAGGAAGGAATGCAGTCTGAACATCTGAGATGAGATCCGAAATAACCAAGGAAAGCCGAGAAGCTAGGATCTTAGTAACGACTTTGTAAAGGCTTCCAATTAAACTGATGGGACGGTAGTCACTAACAACTTTCGGATCAAGAACTTTAGGGATGAGGGCCACAAACGAAGAGTTGCATCCAATAGCAAAATCTCCATGATCAAAAAACCATTTCACAGCTATGCAAAAGTCAGGCCCAACAACGGTCCAATACTTACGAAAAAATTCGAAAGTAAAACCGTCCGGCCCAGGGGATTTATCAACTCCACAACCCCACACGGCTGTGCGAATATCTTCATTTGAGATCGGAGATTCCAATTCTAAGATCTGATCATTATTGAGACGATTAGGAAAAGGAAAGTTAAGACTACCTCGTCTAGAACCCGGGTCTTGGAATCTGTCCGTAAAGTGCCTTCTAAACTCTTGTTTAACAAGATCAGGTTCGACAATCCAATCACCATCTACCATAATACCTTTAACTGAAAGATTGGCGCGTTTTTTGTTAATGATAGCATGAAAGTATTTGGAGTTCTCGTCCCCCTCGATTGCCCAGCGAATTTTCGCCTTTTGCATGATATCACGGTTGTTAGAAGATTGAACATCGTGTAATTGTTTCAAGACTTCCAAACGAGACAAAAGAATGTCGTCGGTGACTCCTCCTTGATCCAACACTTTATCAATGTCACACAATTTAGATTTAAGATCTTTAGAAAGACCTACCTGATGCCTTTTGAAATCCAAAGTCCATGCTCGAATCTCCTTCTTCAACATTTGAAGCTTTTTTTTAAACCGAATCATACCATTGGAATCATCAAGAGTAAAAGAATTCCAATATGCATGGAAGGTTCCTGAATAAGTTGCAAAACTCATCAGCATTTGATGTTTTCTCAATTCTTAATCGCCTCATTACATATAAGTCTGAATACAACTATTTGTAATACGTTTGGTAAGAATTATTAGGATATTCTGTATGAATTAATAGTATAAAATATTTTTGGAATTAGCGTCATTCGTCAGTAAAGATTTAAAGAATAATATACGTTTGCTTGATATAGGTATCTACGAATCACAACGTTGTAAAAGTGCAAAACCATGTGGATTAGGTCCTTTACTCGATGCTCATTTGAACTATTATTGGGAAGATTGGAGCAGAAAAATAGCCTTAAAAAAATATCCAGGCTAAAAATTTACTTTTTTTTTAATAATATTATAATATGTTATAAAATATTATATACTATCATCATCTATATTGCAGAGGAATGTAAACTGTTGTCTTTGCTAAGGATCACAAGGGAGGAGGCATACCTAAAGAGCTAACAGTTGACTGGAAAGGCAGACCCTCGACTCCCAACGAACATAGGGGTATGCGAGATGATGCATTTGTTCTTGGTGTGTTTTTCTCTTTCTTCCCCACACCCTCTGTATATCTCTATACACAAATACAACTCACATGCATTTACTAGCTTATTACAAAAAAAACTTACATGTCTGATGGTTGGGTATTATTAGAAAAAAAAACTTATGTTTGAGCCATAAAACTTGCAAATATGCAGGAACTGGTGTTGCCTGGATGCTTTCTTAGGGCCAGAACCATTGGAATGACGCCTATGATTGATGGGGTATTGCAACCATTTTGTCATGAGTGCAGCGATGAAGTCGATAACTCTTTTACATGTCAAAACAATTCATTTTCCTAGATGTCAAAACAGGTCGGGTTTAGATTGATCCAATGTTTTTTTTGCAAAATGTTTAAACAATTGTTTTAACTTATTCGGATATATCGCTTTGGGGTGTTATATGTTTGAAATTATGTGCAAGCAACTTTCGCTAAAAATGGATGATTGAAACAATTTTATGTTTCCATTAATTAGTTCTTATTTTCTTTGACCGGCTACCCTTGGGTTCTTATTCAAACGCCCCTCACAAAAACCAGATACCCCTTTACAGCAGCCATACACCGTATTACAACATCTTCCAAACACCCTCTAAAAAGCAACTAAAACACCCTTTTACAGCCGAACCAAAGACCCTGTTACAGCAGCCATCTAACAACTTTGACAGCAAAAAACTTCCACTTACAGCAGTATCCAAACACCCCCTTACAGCAACCAAAACACAACATGACAGAAGCATCCAAACACTCCTAACTTATAATTCAAATACACACAGGTCGTCTTTATAGGCATGTGTTTTAGCTTCCGGTGTCATATCCCCATTGGTTTTTAGTCCTCTAAAAGGTACCAAAAAAACTTCATTTTTTTTATCTTATAAGCAAGTTTGCTAATAACTATAATTTAAAGGTGTCAAAGCCGGCGGATTCACAATGGATGTTTTGGTTGCTGAGGTGTGTGTTCGATTTGTTGCTTTGTAAAATCCGCCACGGACGCAAAAGACTCCTAAAGGAGTCAAAATCGACAAACTCATAGGTGAGTCTGTTTCTCTTTGTCTATTTTAGGCTACAACTTAATCATCTAAGAGACAACGTAAAAGCTTATTAATTATCACTTTACACTAAGCCACCTAATTTATATGTTATACTTGTTAGTTAACTCTATATAAGAGTTGGCAACAAAGCGTTGTCCTGTAGATTCAGTTTTATATAGGTTGTTCATGACCTGATCCATATTTATTTGTCCTAAATGACGCGAGCCACAAACTATCTGACCTCACACTTATTTGGAATGGATGTAATATGAAGATACACACTTAGTGTTAATGAAATGACCGATAACGCCTGTTTGATTGGTTTTATATCTAAAATCGGGTTAAATTTGAAATAGTAAAAAAGGAACATGTCAAATTTTATGCAAGTTGCCCATTTTGTGATGAAATTTTAAAGGGATGGGAATGTGAAGGTGTCAATAAGTGGTGCCCCAAGTAAAAAAAAATATTCTTTCTATGTATCAGAAAGTTGGTTTAAAAGCTTCTAGACTTGATATATATATTAGGTTGTTGTGAACTTAGATACTTTATGATCAGGCCACTACAAAAATCAGGATAAGGTGTGTTTGGATTAGGCTACCACAGAAATTAAGCGCAAAATCAGGATAAGGTTTTTTTGGATAGCTACCACTAGAAATAAGCGAAAGTATGTTTGGATCACATTATGACATAAGTGTGTTTGGATTAGGCCATGTGACTAAAGTAACATGATGTCTTTACAGCTGACTGAAATGTATACATATTAGGTAGCATAAAATTAAGATGCGTTTGGATCAGGTCATTACACAAGTCAGGAGTTTTGGATCACGCAACTCCATAAATAAATTATGTTCGAACTAGGCTACTGCAGCACTTAAGTTGTGTTTGGTTTAGGTTGCTGCAGATATAGATCCCGTTCTTCATACTTTTTCGATACGAAAAAAAGACCACCTTATTCAAAACACCAATTATGCCATCCCTTCTATCCCACTTCTCACCTTACGTACACAATTGCTTTTCTTATACCTGTATTTGGTTTATTCTAAGTTGGATTGCATGAATTGTGAAGTCCTCATATTAGCGGCACATATCACCCCAAAAGCAGAGTTCGTAGTAGAGCAAGCAGAGATGGATTGGGGAATACCAGATCCTGTCATTATCCAATGGTTACTCACATGCTGTTTTAGCTTCTCAACAGTTAATATCTTAGTTGGTAGTTGCAACTCTAAGTCCATTAAACATGTTTGAAGGCGTGCTTAATATTTTGATTCTAACTGGTGCTTAAATTTCGGAATCGTTAAAGCTGAACATATATGTATTAACAGCAACATCAGTAGCATAGCCACATAAATGGATGTTGTTACCATACTGTAAGAAGTGTAAACAATAGTGGTTCTCACCTGAATGCAAATATTCACACTT
>BQNB010052731.1:0-40343 GCA_026074375.1 Tanacetum coccineum | reverse complement strand
CTTCTCTCTTACTATAATTTGATAATTTGTGATTTATTTATATATGTATGTATTAATATATATATATATATATATATATATAGAGAGAGAGAGAGAGAGAGAGAGAGAGAGAGAAAGCAATTAGATCAATCACTTAGGCAAGTTTGATAGTAAGGCTGATGAAGGATTCTTTGTTGGGTACTCAATCAATAGTAAAGCATTTAGAGTATTCAACAGTAGAACTAGGATAGTTGAAGAGAACCTGCATGTCCAGTTTAGTGAGAATACACCTAATATTGTAGGAAGTGGACCAAATTAGCTTTTTGATATTGATGCACTAACAAAGTCAATGAATTATAAGCCAGTTGTTGCAGGAAATTAGTCTAATGGTAATGCAGGTACACAAGCATGTGATGATACAGGTAAAGCTAGAATGGAGACAGTACCTGGAAAAGATTACATTCTGCTACCACTGTGGATTGCTGATCTACCTTTTTCCCAAGGTCCAAAGAGTTCTCAAAATGATGCTGGATTCAAACCTTCAAGTGATGGTGAAAAGAAGATTAATGAAGATCGAAGAAAAGAAAGTGAAAGTAATGATCAAGAGAAGGAGAATAATGTTAACAACACTAACACTGTTAATGTTGCTAGCACAAATGCTGTTGGTGCAAAAACAAGCATTGAACTTCCAGATGATCTAAATATGCCTGAATTGGAAAATTATAACATATTTGAAGATGATGAAGATGTTGGTGCAGAGGCTGACATGAACAATTTGAATGCATTTATGCCTGTTAGTCCTATTCCAACTGATGAATTCATAAAGATCTCCTCTTAAATCAAGTGATTGGGATACTTGAATTCAGCAGCTCCAACAAGGAAGAATGACAAAGAATTTGGAAGAACATGGTTTGTTTAGTTAAGTTTAGCAAAGAACAAACCATAAAGACTTTCAAAATTGCATGTTTGCTTGCTTTTTATCACAAGAAGAACCCAAAAAGGTAATTCATGCATTGAAAGATCCAAGCTGTATAGATGTTATGCATTGGAAGAGTTCTAAATTCAAGTTACACGAAGTTTGGACTTTAGTGAGTTATAATGGAAAATGGGCTATAGGTACTAAATGGGTCTTCAGGAATAAAAAGGATGAAAGAGGAATTATGATTAAAAGTAAAGCAAGATTGGTTGCTCAAGGGTGCACACAAGAAGAATGGATTGACTATGATGAAGTCTTTGCCCCTGTTGCCAGAATTGAAGCAATTAGGCTATTCTTAGCCTATGCCTCATTTAAATACTTTATGGTTTACCAGATGGATGTCAAGATTGCTTTTCTTTATGGTAAGATTAAAGAGGAAGTATATGTTTGTCAACCACCAGGATTTGAAGATCTAGACTTCCCTGATAGAGTATATAAAGTAGAAAAGGCACTGTATGGGCTACATCAAGCTCCTAGAGCTTGGTATGAAACCTTGTCAACTTATTTGTTAGACAATGGGTTTCAAGGAGGAAAGATAGACAAGACTTTGTTTATCAGAAGGGACAAAGGTGATATTCTGTTAGTTCAAGTGTATGTAGATGATATCATCTTTGGTTCAACAAAGAAGGAGTTGTGCAATGCATTTGAGAAGTTGATGCATGAGAAATTTCAGATGAGTTCTATGGGAGAACTTACATTCTTTTTGGGATTACAAGTGCAGCAGAAGAAGGATGACATATTTATTAGTCAAGATAAATATGTGGTCGAATATTCTAAAGAAATTTGGTTTTCAAAGTCAAGACTGCAAGCACACTCTATGGAACCTCAAAAGCTTTACTCAGGATGAAGTTGGTAAGAAGTGGATGTCATTTGTATGATCAATGATTGGTTCATTGATGTATCTTACATCTCATGAAATGAGATTGGGTTTGCAGTGTGTGCATGTAATAGATACCCAGTCTATCCAAAGGTTTTACATCTTCATGCTGTGAAAGGATTTTCTAGGTACTTAAAGGTTAACCAAAATTGGTCTATGGTATCCAATAGATTCTCCTTCTTGATTTGGTAGCATACACTGTTATGTGAATTATGCTAGAGCAAGCCTTAGATAGGAAGTCTAAACAGGAGGTTGTTAATTCCTTGGAGTAGATTAATTCATGGCAGGTGCAAGAAACAGACTTGGTTGGCAAATCCATTACAGAAGTAAATATCGGTGCTTTAAGTTGTTGTGGGACAAGTGCTTTGGATTCAGAATCAACTACAATTTATGCCATACCAAGATCTTTACTTGACAATAACATCTATTTAGATAATTAAAAATTTCTTGTTTTTATTCAAAAAACAAGCATATAGAGTTAAAGGGGACACCATTTTATTAGGGATTGCAATGATCGAAATTGCTTTAAATGATATAAAATCCTACTGCAAGAATGTTGCAGATTGCTAAAAAAGTTTTGTGTAAGTAGATATTTATACATGGAAAGCCCATGAAGGCCATCTATAGCCGGGGCCAAAAGGATATTTATAACCTACATGCTTGGGATAGGTGGTTGGTTGTTCATTATTTTACACACTTAATACAAGTTTCCTTTCATGTTTCTTTCTCTCTCTAAAATGTTCATCTAACCACTCTCTCTCTAAAACCACCTCTCTGTCTCTTTTCATGTATGTTATTTGATTGTTCTTCATTGAATTTGATTCTTTTAATTTAGAGCCCTTTGATGGTTTAGCATCATTGCTCGTCTTCTGTTTCTTCAACCTTTGGTCTAATCCTGCTGGAGGGTCTTCATCTTTGTCTTTTTTTTTTTTTTTTTTTTTTTTTATTTGTGTTTTAGGGTCTTTGTTTTAAGTATTATGATTTACATTTAAGATTCAAAGAAGGTCTTGTCAAGCTTGTAAGATTTGACTAGTGTATCGTAGAAATCTCTGTGTTCTTGAGCTGCTCGATATGATTTACTTTTATGCACCTTGTCTAGGAGGATCTTCTTTAATTCAAACTTTGTGAGTGACGTTGCAGCCTCGTATGTAGATTTCAGTTGAGAAAAAGATTTAGCCAAGATGACATTCTCAAGTGATTCAGTAATGGTGCTTTGGATCACCGGAGTGGCGAATTCAAATACTTCCTTTGGTAGGATCTGAGGAAGTTGAGTCTTGATTTTATCTTTGATGATATCTTTCACAGACTTTTCAACAAGATCTATGTATCGCTTCCTCTCATCTTTAGCCTTTTTCTTAAATTCTGCAATGTATGACCTAAAAGCTTTCTGAATAGAATCTTCAAGTCTTGTGCTAAGTTGAGCATCCACCATTGCAGGAATTTGTGACTTTATCATTTCGAGCAGTTGTGTAGAGTAATCCACTTGTTTAAGTTGTGAGAGCTCCTTTTCCAAGACAGAAACTCTTTGCTCGAATCCGAACAAGGATGAAAAATATGGAAGAGCAAGAATTGATGTTATAGTTGTTGGTGCAGGAGTTGGTGTTGGTGTTGACTGTTGTGGAAGAAGAGTGATTGGTGGAATTATCGGAGGAATGATTGGTGCAGCTGCAGTTGAAGTTTTCGGGCATTATCGTTACAGTATGGTGAGAAAGGATGGAGTCTGAGTACTTGGTTCTTCATGGCTAACTTTGACATTCATTATGGAAACGACTTCATTGTCAGTTGGCAAAACGTTATCCAAGTTCAAAAATTGACTTGCAAAGTCGGATAAAACAGATTAGATTTGCATTGGAGCTTCAGTCTTCTGTGTGATATTGAGGCAGCTGTGGTGTAACATGTGCATCTTCTTTATCTTGCTCATATGAATTTTCTTGTGAACCATCACCACAACCAGCATCTGTCATCTCTGAATCTCCTTTATTTATTTTAGTGTTATTTATTTTAAATTAATTCAAAAACCATTTTCTAAATGTGACATTCCAAATTAAAACTAATTACAACTTAGCTCTTGGGACGACCTCGAATTTACCATTCTATACTACCCACGATCGGGTTCTCTGCCCGTTAGTGCATTGTTAGGTAGATCGAGTTTTATAAATTTAAAACTTGGTAAAAATATATTTTAAAATAAAATACGCATCAATTATACCAAATGCTTATTCATTATATAATTTTCACCGAGCGGTCATGAGAGATTTAGCCTCTCATGGTTATGAAATTCATAACAAAATCAAGAAGAGTAACATAAATCATACTATATTCGGGCATGAGTATGGATCAAAACCTTTCTCGTAACAAGTATGGAATCTTTATACACCCTTATTTTACTAGAACTATGATAGTGTTCTTCTTTGTTCTTCGTGGTTTGATCTTTAATCTTCAAATTAGTATGGTGTTTATGGGTTGAGGAATAGGAGATATGATGGTGCAAGGGTGAATATGTAAAGGAATGGATGGATGATTAAGATATGAGTTTATGTTTTGGGGTGAAATTCGTTCTCTATTTATAGGCTAAAATCAGGCAAAAGTGCATCGCACTTAGTTGGAAAGTACGGTGTACTTTTCTAATTAATGCACTCGTATTAAATTTATGAGGGAAAGTGCATCATACTTCAGAGGAAAGTGCGGCGTACTTCGATTATTTGCTACTTCATTAACTTTGATAGAATGTGCATCGTACTTCAGAGGAAAGTGCGGCGTACTTCGTGTGAAATTTTTATTTAAGCCCTTCTTCTTTTCTTTGTTCTTTATTTTGGTAGCATAAACACTTGATCTTTAACTCTTTAAGCTTTAGAATGTCTTCTAGTGAACCTGCACATAATTTTATACTTTAAGTATCGAAAGTTCACGAGAAATGATATAATATATATGAATAATGCTCCCGAAAACATGAATAATTTGGGCGTTATCAGCATGTGCTCTTTACGTGCCGAACTTATATCTCTATTGTCAGCTTGAAACATGAAGTCGTCCTACAGTAGAGCAACAAAGTCAATATTCTTCTTGTTGTACATACCCCACAAGATTTGAGCTCTTGATTCTCTAAGCCTATTAAGTCATATTGTCTTCCCAGAGATGCACCTATTAAAGATAGCAGTAAATGTTCTCTAAGGCTGGTGAATTTGATCAGTATGGATCACATATAGCATATCACACTTGCCAGAGTAACCAAGTTCCTGGATAAATGAAACCATTTCATCTTCAGATGGTGGTTTAACAAATCTTAGTTAGGGAGAATCGGACAGATCTAGAGAATTTCACAAAAGACTTTAGTGTCAATGCGGCACTTTTTCTTATCCAACTTGAATCGGTATGCATATGTATCTTTGATCTTCTTGATGGTGTTCTAGAATTGATGCATGTATATTTCAGGGACTTCAGCAGTGATCAGGAATGCGAGATAGCATGGAGAGAGTTTAAGAGCATCCAATGTGACTTGATATGTTTCTTCTCTTTGTGGCTTGCTAAACTCAATTCTTACGTTGCATTTTTAAATCTTTAGTCTTTTCTTTGGAGCAACCAAAGCATTATCGAGAGCAACTTGTTGAGCGGAAACTGGATTCATGTTTATGCTAAAAATATTCCAATACTGTTCATATACAAACAAATTTATATATCACTGATTGACCTATTGGATCCATGAGGATAGACTTAGAGAAGCAATTTACATTCATTACCTAGATAGACTTAACACATTTATCAGGCATTCAGTTAAAGTATAGGACAATAGACATTAATCAGAAAGTTAACTTAAAGGTCAACAAACTAACAATTGGTTAAACACAGTCAATTTAGCAACTACCATATGATATAAAGACAAATCATCTTGAAATAAGTTATCTAGTGAAAACTTTTTAGAAAAAATCATCTTTAGAAATCATGTATAAAACGCTCTCCTAAAAAGACATGTATAAATTGCCCCCTTAAAAAACTGTATAAATCGTCGCCTATTGAAATGTGTATAAATCGCCGCCAATAAAAATGTGTATAAATCACCGCTTTTTTAAATGTGTATAAATCACCGCCTATAGGGGATGTATAGATCGCTGCCTAAAGGAACATGTATAAATCGCCGCCTAAAGGCGTATGTATAAATCGCCCCCTATACACAGTATGTATAAATCGCCGTCTATTTCCAGATATGTATAAATCGCCCTATAAATTTTGTATTTACACAAATCTTGAATTTTTGGCAATTAGACTACACAAACACATGAACCAAACATATAAAATAATCTTCTAGCAGATATAACAAGAATCGTCCACAAAAATTTTACTTAGAGAGCAAAACAAGTAAATTATCACACGTTTTACTCTAGCACATAAATTTTACATTCAACGCTTGGATATTCTCACTTAAATGCATTCAAGAAAACAAACTAACACATCTTAATCACAAACCCATGACAATTTTCACGTCTTTCCTTAAAACCCAAATTTTTGTGACCAAGAATCAAGCAAATCTCATTCGATTGTTAACCCCATAACAAACTGTTATAGTCGAGTAACCAACACCCCTTAAGCATCAAAACCCCTCATTCAATTTAGAATTTAGACCATTTTTGAATTTGACAAACTGATATGTGTGAAAACACATATCCATTTTATATCAAAATAGACCCTAAAAAGACGGAATTATGCTTTAAACGCTTGAATATTGCTTGTTTTGTCTTTGTGATTGTGTAGGTACGGATAAAGCAAAAATCCCAAGAAAATGGTTAAAATCGGGAAAACACGAACACGTGAACGGAAGAGCACGCCAAAAGCCGGGAGGAAGCTACCAAAAGTCAAACCTCAGTCAAACCTTCAGTCAACTCTTGGTCAACAAAAGTCAAACACTAAAGGACAAAAATCCCAAAAGTACAAATCCAGTCCCTCAAGTTTTCCTAAATTACACAAATGACCCCTAAAAGTCCTAACGGTCGTTAACTTTTGTTCATAAAAGTTAACAATTGTTATTTTTGTTATTAAGACTAAAACCAAAGCCTGTTACCTTTTCCTTAGCCCAAAATTCACATCCCTAATACCCGACCCAAACCCAAAGTCAAAAGAAGATTTTACCCGGTCAAACTATAACAAACCACCTTTATAAGTTTAAAAAGGGCGGGAGATATAGTTTTTACTGTTCATCTCCTTCCCCAATTAACCAAAGAGTTAAAATCATAGGGCTTTTCACAATTAAGGGGGGAAAAAGATAATTCAAGGGGTTAAGTACATGGTGGCAGAGTTAAACATCATTCATAAGCCCTCATTGGTCAATTCCATCAAAGGAATGACACGTCGGCATGAAGAAAGCACAAGGGAATGTGCGATTTACACTAGAAGTACTCTCACAAGAAGCACAAAGGTGTCACAATCACGGATTGCCACGCTGGCAATCCGTGTGACAAGAATCTAATCCAACGGTGATTAAGGATCATTTAATGATTGAAAGAATGAAGGGTAATGATTGAAGGAAGATCTAAGAAACTTTGGAGTCTAGAAGGTTCAGCTGGATGCTATAAATAGCCCTTCATCCTCACACACACGAGGAGATATCTTTTTCTTTTCTAGTTCTTAGCTTTTAGATTTTTAAGTAATTTAGCTTAAGCTTTAAGTTTTAAGTAAATGTAATTTTCATTTAAATCTCTTGTATTTTCTTTTCAAGTAATGTAATCAAGTTTTTTTTAGTTAATGAAATTTAAGTGTTCTTCAATAAATTGTCAAAAAGCCCTCTATAAGCTCTAGTTATAGTATACGGATCCATAAGTTCTTATAAGCTCTAACAAGTCTCTAAGCTTGAGATTGAGCTAATTTGTTCATTTAATCTATCTAAATCCTAAAATCAGTCTAATTACCTTAACTGTTGGAATTTAAGCTAAATGGAAGGAGAGCTTACAATGGAAGAGCTCTCATGGACTTTTACTGGCTTATCTTTGATAAGCAAGAGCTGCTGATAAGCTTATTTGAGCACTTTAGCTTCTGTTTAGCTGAAGCTCTTTGTAAGTTTTCATTTAGATCCTTTGTCTTTAAATTTCTAGCTTAATGTTTGCTTATTAGCTTATTAATTTTGCTTATTTGTTTTCTAGTTGCTTATTTGTGCCTTATATTGTCTTAGCAAGCTTAATAATCATGCACTTTAATCTGCTTTTAGTTTTTATAGTTTAGATCATAGTTTACTTTTCAACTTGTCTTAAAATCACTAAAAAAACCAAAAATATTAGAGTAATTTGTAGATCTTAAATTCTAGCTTATCTAGTTGTTTAAATAAGCTTATTAGGTTAGTCATAAGCAACTAGCTATCTGGTATTAAGGTTTCAATAAATAGAACTTAGAATAATAAGCTAATAAAATCTGTCATAGTTTTAAGGGGTGTTTGGATTAGTACTGTTTGACCTCAAATAGACAAAGGAATTTGATATAAGCTTTTGATCTAGTTTTGATTAAGTTTAAAATGAATAGTTTAATTGTTTTCTCAAGTTAGATTTCAAAATATAAAAAGTTTGAGTTTAATATCTTTGTTCCTGCACTAGGGGACTTTTTTTCATTACCTTTGCTTGTTAAAATTTTGATCCAAGCTTCTTTGAGCTTGGATCTTGTTGATTTTGAGTTAGGCACACTCAATAAGAGTGTGTAGTGTAGGGTATCCCTTAAGGATTCCTGCATTTATGTTTTTGCACCTTTACAAATTGCACCAGCAGTACTAACTACTGTTAGTACTACTGTCCTTTTCCTCTGAATTTAAGCTAGTTAAAACAAGCTTAGGGTTTTAAAATTAAGTAAGTTTATAGATTAGATATAGGTTAATATAGATTAAGTCTTGTTTTCACATTTCTAGCTTATTTCTTAGGATAAATTAGCTTTAAAAGTTCATAAAAAAAACCTTTAAAAAACCAAAAACAGTAGTAACAAGAACTAGCTTTCAAATTTTGATTTCTAGCCTATATAATATATTTTTATATTATATTTTTAGCTTATATCTAGTTTGTTAAGTTTCCAAAAGCTCAGGTTCTATTATAGCTTATTATCCATTTAAGCTTAATTTGTTTTTGAGCTTTTAGAGTAAGTTTTTGAGTTTGCAACTTTGATCCATAGATTTAGTTAGCTTTAAGTGTTTTTAGTTAAAGTAGCTTATTGATTTTAGCTTCTACGCATCTTTAGCTTTTTAGAACAACTTTTAGATTTGAATTTGAGCTTAAGATGAGTTGTGTGCAAGCTTATAAGTGAATTTTAGCTTTTTAGAGCTTAAAAGCTCACTTTCTGTAAACAGCTTATTAAAAAGCTTTTTGAGTGCTTATTTTTGTGTTTAAGCTTATAGTGCTTTTATTAAAGTTGATACAAAAGTTGTCCTCTACAACTTTTGTTCTTTAAGTTTTTCATAAAAAACCAAAAAAAAGGGAAGTGGAACTCGGGGGTGAGCAAGACTCGAACCTCCGACCTCAACACCTCAACCTTTTTATACACACACCTTCCCACTCCTTACCGCTGTGCCCTTGGGTCTTTTTCATAAGACCCTTGCACTCTTTATCTTTTATAGTCTTTTTAGCTTTATAAGCCCAATAAGCTGTTAAGCTTATTTCGTGGCTTATTTTATAAGGTACAATCTCGAGCTTATTTTTCCTAGGATTTATATAGTTTAAGCTATTTTCTGTCATTTTTCTAGAATTTTTAGAGTTCATTTAGTATTTTTTTATCATTTATTTTCATTAAAAACTTTAAAAAATCATAAAAAAATAGAAAAATAATCAAAAAAATAAAAATCTTTTTTAGAAAATTTTCTTTTATCTTAAAGTTTATAGGAAAATTAGTTTTGCTTTCGTAGGGTCTAAATTGCAAAATCTCTTTTTCTAAAGAACGGGATTCGTTCCCATTCTCGTTTTTCGTGTTTTAACGCTCATTTTAACTCCGTTTTTGTTCTAGTTTTCTTTAAACTTACTTTTTAGTCAAATGGAGTCCATTTAGAAAGAAAAACTCAATTTAGGTTTAATTTTATAAATTTAGGGTTTGTAGCTTCCGTTTAAGGTTCCCGATTTGCGTTTTTAGTTAAAATTTAAAATCACGTGTTTGTTTTTCAATTTCTTAAATGTTATCCATTTTACTTATTTATGTAAATAGAAAATCAAATCAAAACTTTGTTATCCCATTCAAATCATTGTCCCGAGACAACAAACGTAGTTTCAATTTCACAAGTCGTTTGGTGAAACGACCCGGAAAAAAAAAAAAAAAACAAAAAAAAAAAAAAAATCCATACTTCCCGGTTAAGATACGTATTATATTATATTATATATATTTTGAAGAGTTTCCTTTTCACCTTTGCCCTTAAGGGTAAATGGGTAATTTTCCATAGTGTTACATAGTATTATATATTTTAAAAGCTCGTATCAAATTTTTGGCGCCGTTGCCGGGGATTTGTGATTAAGATTCTATCGTTTGAAGTTTGTTGTTCGTGTTTTGGAGAACCTTTCGTTTTCGAAAGTTACGCTTTTAAGAAAATCAAAAATAAATAAAAAATATAAAAATAAAAAGTAAAAAAATATTTTTCTTTTCTTTTTAGTATAAGTAGAAGATTAAAAACAAAAATACAAAAATATTTTATCTTTCAATTTAAAAAGTTACAAAGTTGGTAAAAGAACACCAATAAATAATACCTTCAATTGAGGTATTATCATAATAAGTTCCCAACTCGAATCAAATATTTAAAAACTTACCATTTTTGTCACTTACGAGATACGGCTCACCTTAAAAAGTAAAATTTTTACGAGCTACCGTGAAGTAAGATTGATTATTTGGTTCAAGTTGTCTTTCTCGTTGTCCGTTAAAATTAGATTGTGAATAAACTTTAGAAAATCCAAAAATATTCTTCTTATTATTTTTCTAATTTTCTTTTCAATAGTGCATGCGCACTAGACGTTTTAATTATTCTAATTCAAACGTCACAATTCCAAGACGTCAGAGAAGACAAGTTTCTAACATATTCGAACCCGAGATTAGAACTATTGTTGCACCTATGGCAGAACGTACCATGGAAGAGCTACTCCGAGCCCCCACGGAAGGGTACGGAGAAGCTATTGTTTTACCAGAAATCAATGCCGATCATTTTGAGATTAAGACGAATTTGCTTCATTGGGTTTAAAAAAAAATAAAAAAAAAAAAAAAAAAATAAAAAAAAAAAAAAAAGCTAACCCGTATTACTGTCCGTAAAACGATAATCCTCATGCTCATATTAATAGTTTTAAAAGGATTACTTCGACCTTACGATTTAGGAATGTGCCTAACGATGTGATTAAGCTTATTTGATCCATATTCGCTTGATGGAGTCCGCTAAAACTTGGTACGAGAAAGAACCACCAAATTCAATCTTGACTTGGGAGGATCTCGTTACCAAGTTCGTTAACCAATTTTTCCCTCCTTCAAAAACCACTCACTTAAAGAATGAAATTTCTCGTTTTACACAAAAATTCGAGGAAACTTTTAGTGAAGCATGGGAACGATTTAAGGAGTTGCTTAGAGCATGCCCCCATCACGGATTTACGGAGTTAACTCAAGTTGATACCTTTTACATTGGTTTAAACGACAATGAACAAACTCCTTTTAATGCCGCTGGCGGTGGAAACCTTATGAAAAACGACTAAGAGGCTCTAAACATACTTGAGAACAAATCAAAAGTACGTTAATCACGTAACAAACAAAAGCTACTAGGAATAGAATGCTACTTCTAGAAAAACGGATGAGAGAATTGATAAGCTTGCGATCAACTTTCGACCTAGACGAATTTGTTTCTAAAAAAAGTTGTCACTTCCCCTCCAGTTAAAGCGGTTGAGGAATCTTGTGTAACTTGTGGTGGTGCTCATTCTTGGTATAATTGTCCGGCTACTGACAAAAATCAGGCTAGTGTTTGTGCAACTACGGGTACTTACAATCAAGCTAACCCTCCAAACCGTGTTAGTAATCAAATGGCACCACCAGGTTTTGCTCCGGTACAAAACAATGGTCAAAATAGGTTTAATCAGAATCATGTTCAACTGAATAACTTTAATCGGGGGAATAATTTTCATGGAAATCAAGGTTTTCAAAATCAAAATAATCATGCTCCAAATTTTCAAAACCAAGGATTTCAAAACCAACCTTTTCAAGTGCCTAATAATCAAGTTCAACAAGAGATTTCAAATGATTTTTCAAGTTACAAGAGGAATAATGATCAGATGTTAAGGAACATGCAAAGTCAAATCAATTCGTTGAAAGGAGACCTTAAGAATGAAATTCAGAATACGATAAAATCTCAACAAACCACTTTTCAAAATAATTTGCAAAACATGATTTGTGGATTGTTTCAAAACCAAGCCTCAACTTCGGGTACTCTTCCGAGTAACACCATTCCAAACCCGAAGGGTGAGATGAAAGCAATCACTACTCGAAGTGGTGTTGCTTATGAGGGACCCTCGATTCCTACTAATCCTTCTCCTAAAAAGGTAGTGGAACGAGAAACCGAGGAGACAACGGATAAAGAGCAAACAAATTTCCAAGGAAGTACTGCTCAAATCCCAACCTCGGGTTTATCCCCATTTCTATTCCGAACCCGATGTTCCGACTAGTCAACTAAAAACAACTCCCATATCCGGAATCCGATATTCAAAAGTTTAACCTAACCAAAAATCATCCATACCCTTCACGACGTGATGATCAAAAGTCCCGTGACAAAGCTTCGAATCAAATGGAGAAGATCTTCCAAATCTTTCAAGATTTGCGCTTCGACATTAGTTTCGCAGATGCTTTACTTTTGATGCCAAGATTTGCTCCTACGATTAAGAGTTTGCTCATGAATAAGGAAAAGTTGCTTGAGTTAGCTAAGATTCCATTGAACGAGAATTGCTCGGCGATGCTTCTCAAAAAGCTTCCCGAAAAGCTTGGAGATCCCGACAAGTTTCTTATTCCATGTAATTTCCCAGGAATAGAGGTATGCCACGCCTTGGCCGATCTTGGTGCGAGCATAAATCTTATGCCTCTTTCTATCTGGAAAAAGCTTTCTCTACCTGAACTTACACCAACTCGGATGACTTTAGAGTTAGCAGACCGATCAATTACTTATCCTAAAGGACTCGCCGAAGATGTTTTTGTCAAAGTTGGGAAATTTCATTTTCCTACCGACTTTGTTGTTGTCGATTTCGAAGCTGATCCTCGAGTACCTCTCATACTTGGGAGGCCCTCCCTTCGGGTTGATAGCGAAGCCGTCACTTTTAATCTAGATCAAACCACGAGATACTCCTCTACAAATGACAAATCGGTAAACCGAATTGACATCATTGATGCAGTTTGTGAGGAGTATGCTCCGGAATTGCTAGGATTTCCTAATTCTTCGGGTGGCAATCCCACCCCGACGTCTGAGCCATTTACTTCCGAATTCATTTTGGAAGAAATTGAAGCTTATCTTAAGGATGATTCGATTTCACCAAAATTTATTCATGCCGATTGCAATCCCGGAGGAAGATATTTGTTTTGATTGAAAAATTTGATTAAATAATGACCCTTTCAACTACCTCCGCTGGACCTTAAACAAAGTGAAGTGACCGAGGCCAAATCCTTCAATTGAATTAGCCTCCGGAGTTTAAAGTTAAAAGATTTACCGTCCTCACATAGACTATGCTTTCTTGGAAAAAACGACAAGTAACCAGTTATAATTGCAAAATGACTAAAAAAATGATGAAAAATATGCTCTTATAAAAGAGCTCAAATCTCACAAAAGAGGCCATTGCTTGGAAAAATCACCGACATTCAAGGGTATCGACCCTCGTTTTGTTACCCCAAAATCTTGATTGGAAGGATGATTACAACCAACATTCAAAGTCCAAAGACGGTTAACCCAAAAATTCATGAGGTTAATAAAAAAAGATGTCTAAAACACCTTGATTCGGAATGATTACCCGATTTCTGACAGCCCATGGGTTAGTCCAGTGCAATAGTGTTTCCTAAGAAAGGAGGCATAACCGTCGTTGCTATTGATGTAGAATAATTAATTCGACACGTTTAGTTACCGGATGGATAGTATGCATCGATTATAGAAATTAAATGAAGCGACACGAAAAGATCATATTTCCATAACCGTTTATGGATAAGATGAACGAAAGATTAGCTGGGAATAAGATTATTGTTTTCTTGACGATTTTCAGGATATTTCCAATACCAATAGATCCCCAATACCATGAGAAAACTACTTTCACATGCCCGTATGGAACTTTCGCGTACCTACGCATGCCATTTGGCTTGTGTAATGCTCCCGGTACTTTTCAACGGTGTATGATAGCCATATTCCATGATATGATCGAATAGACCATGGAAGTGTTTATGGATGGTTCTTGGTTTTTGGGGATAGTTTGATTCGTGCTTTTCCAATTTTAGAAACGAAGCTAAAACAATGTGAAGACACTAATTAGTACTAAATTATGAGAAGAGCCACTTAGTTAAAAGTAAGGAATTGTGTTAGGGCATAAAAATCAATTCGGGATTGAGGTCCGATCATGCTAAAGTCGATGTTATCGCTAAGCTCCCTCATCCAACTACAGTTAAAGGTGTTAGGAGTTTCTTAGGACATGCAGGTTTTTACCGCCGATTTATCCAAGACTTTTCAAAAATTGCTAGACCAATAAACTACCTTCTTGAGAAGGAAACACCGTTTGTGTTTTCTAAAGATTGTATTGATGCTTTTCAGACTCTTAAAAAGAAGCTTACCGAAGCTCCTATCTTAGTCGTCCCGGATTGGAACTTACCATTCAAACTCATGTGTTGATGCAAAGTGATTTCGCGATTGGTGCATTTTCTAGGACACGAAAGATGAAGCATTTTCATCCTATAATATGCTAGCAAGTCTAAGACGAAGCTCAAATTCTTTACACTACCAAGGAAAATGAAATGCTGCCGTTGTGCAATGCTATAGAAAAGTTTTTGGCATATCTTGTCTTATCCAAAAAACATATGTAATACGGATCACTCGCTTTAAATACCTTAGAAACAAACAAGACGCTAAGCCGATGTTGCCCCGGTGGGTTTTCCCTCCCTACAAGAATTTGATATCACCATCCGTGATAAAAGGAAGTGAGAACCTTTCGGCAGACCATTTAATCTATACTGAAAATCCTTCATTAAGGATTGTGTTTAGAAAACAAGACATAAATGAACATATTCCTTTAAGAAAACTCTTGAGTTATTTCTATGAAAGTACCACCAAGGTTAGTAGACTATGCAAATACATGCGGGGAATTTTAATATCAAAGGAATATCAACTCAACAGAAAAGGAAATTTTACAAGGACTTAAACATTATTATCTGAGGATGATTCTTATCTTTTTCGTAACTTGTGCTATCAAATCATTCGACGGTGTTGCATGGGCAAGAGCTCTTGAGATCCTCAAAGCTTGCCAGAAGGACCCACCAGTGGGCTATCATAGTGCCAATCTCACTCTCGAAAAGTAAATTGATGCGGTTTCTTTAGCCTACCATATATCAGATGCCCCATAAATGACAAATCTTGTGATACGTTCAAAGACAAGGCAAAATTTTACAACAGATGAGATACCTCAAAACCGGCTATCCAAGTTTTGAAATCTTCGATTTATGGGGTATCGATTTATGGAACCATTTCCATCTTCCAAGAGAAACAATACTTCCTCATAGCTGTATATTATCTTTTAAAATTTGGTTGAAGCAAAGGCGCTCCCCACAAATGATGCTAGGGTTGTAGTAAAGTTTTTAAAATCTCTTTTTAGCCCGATTGGAACACCAAGAGCTATAAATAAGCGATCGTGGGACTCATTTTTGTAACGATCAGTTTGCTAAAGTGATAAGTGCTTAATTACACATATCTTTTACCTTAAAAAACGAGCTTAAATGACCAAAAACAGACAAAAACTGCCAAATATATGTTTGTTTTGCATTTGTATTGTGCAGGAAGTGGATATCAACAAAAAGACAGAAAACCAAGCCAAAATGACAAAACTGAGCATGGAATGGAAAAGACTGTGCAGAATCAAGGCCAAAGTCCAAAAAAGTCAAAGTCAAAGTCAATCCAGAAGAATCAACAGTCAAACCGGAGCCGGAACTGAAGAATACTATTAGATGCAATCTTAACCCATCTGATGGGCCGGGAAAGCCCAATAGTATAACTATGAAGACTGTGAAGACCAAATGGGCCCTCAATCAATTTCAACAGCCCATTTGTGTGCATTTGACAAAGACTGTGAAGACTTTGAAGGCCCAATCCTAGCCCAGTTACAGCCAATCTCAGCCATTGTACACACAAAACCCACTTCATAACCTTATTGGGCTTGAAAAAGCCCAATAACCAAACCTGTACCTTATTGGGCCCAATACAAGCCCAAACACAAAACCCAAGCCCATTACTGGCCCAGAAACAATTTTTATAAACCTCAAGGGGCTAAACTGTCATTTTTTAAAGTGTTTTATAAAAGAAAAATGGTGAAATAAAGAGAGGGACTAAAACTGCCAAATGGCAATTCTTTCTTTTATTTAAACAGCAGGGACCAAATTTGCAATTCCCATAAACCTTTTATAAATCTGCTGTTATAAACTAGAGGGACCATTATTGCAATTACCCAAAACCCCTTTTAATTCTTTTGTTATAAAACGACAAGGGCCAAACATGTCACTTTCCAAACTTATTTATAACTGTTTTTTCGGCTTAGATAAAATGAAAAGAGAAGAAAGATGGGGGGGCACTCTTGCCTCTTCCCCATTCTTTCCATTTAAACCTGCACTTACCCTGTACCTCTCCCCCATTTCCCACCAAAACCATACCACCTCTCCCACAGTTTCTAGCTCCTCCCACTACCTCTCAGTACACCCCATTAATGCCCTAACCATTTCCCACCTCCCCATTACCCCTATAACTTTTCCACTTGGCAATCCCACTCAACCCGATCCCCTTCAATGGCCGAGATTGAGCCAGAAGTAACACAACTTGCAAACAAGGGCTAGGATTGCTTTCTACTCTCATAACAAACACAACCCAAGTCCTTTCAGCAGCTATAAAGAGAAGAAAAGCAAGCCGAAGTTAGAACACCATTTTTTTTACCATGTTTTTAGTTTAATTTTAATTTCAAGTCTTTCTTTTAAGCATTTAGTGTAATTCAGTTCATTTTAAAGTTTTATGTTGTAATATCTTCAGTTTTAATAAAAGATAAGAGTTTTTTTGTGTTATTGCATTTATCAAAATTTGAAGTGTAGATTAAGGCATCAATTCTGTTTAAACTTGCATAACCATGTGTAAAAGTTGTTAAGCTCAACTTAACATCACTGTTCTAGCCTTTATTTCTTTTAAAAAAAGCTAAAAAATACGAATTTATAAATTAAGGGGGTGTTTGGTTTAGACCCCAAAATGGGTCATATGGGATTTTTAATGGGTTATAACCACTCAGCCAACTTTGGCTGAGTGTGTGGAGTTTAATAAGCCACTTCAATCAAGCTTTTTAGTGTAAAAATAAGTTTTTAAGGGTCCTTTGCTTTCTGTCAAAGTTTTGTAAGCTACAAAGTGAGCTAAACCACTTAAGCTGTGTAGACAGCTTAAGCACACCCTTAGTGTGCTTATTTAGTCATAAACTAGCCCCTTTCAAGAGCCACTTTGTTCTGTTGACCAAGCCAAGTCAAAGTACCTAAATATCATTTCTTTGTAAACCCTTAATTTCAAGCCACAAAATCAGCAACTTTTTCTTAACCCTAATGGCTCAAACTTTGAAAATAAGCTCATTTGCCTCCATTGTTAATCTGTTTGTAGTTGGTTTTGGGTAAAAAGCTCTTAAGTGCTTATTGCATAAGCCTAAAAAAGCCCTTAAGCTCACTGCCTAGGCTCCCCTGGTGCTGAGCATCCAATCTCAACCCCTTTTTCCAGCTTATTTATCCACTAGACCCTAGTATCTTTTAGCTTTTTATTGTAGCTTATTAATTGCCCTATAAGTCCCCAAAATCTTATAGCTTATCTCCCTTTCTAGGTTAGCTTAATTTAGGCCTTAAGTATCCATTTTTCTGTTTTTATAATAATCTGTTAATATAGCTTAAGTAATTTCCAGCTTATTTTAGGGCTTATTAGATTTCCTTAGCTTATATTTAGGACTCCCCTTAGCCTTATTAACTGTCCCCCATAGTTGTAGCTTATTTTGTTAGCTTAAATCCCAATAAGAAATAAATTAAGCTCATAAGCTAATAAGCTTCTCAACCTCAAAAGCTCTCATTTTTCTGGCTATTAAGCTCACTTCAGCTTATCACCTTTTAAGAAAAATGTGTCCTTGAGCCCTTAACAACTATGCTTTCATAGCTTTTTTGATAATAAGCTTTTTTGGACTTGCTTTGTAATCGGGTCCAACTCAGGGACCATTGTGTAAATCCATTTCTATATTACCAGATATACTTCCCCTTGTTAGTTGTTGTTCCCGTTAGTCCTTGCAGTCCTTCACTGTTATACCTATTAATTAACTCTGTTAATTTATTTTAATTTAATTAATTAAATTAGTTATATTTATAATTAGTTTAATTACTTTTAATATAAATAGTAACTTTTGGGCATTTTTTTATATTTTTAGAATTGTTAGCTTTTTTCTTTATTTAGTTTTATTATTTTAAATTTTTATAACTTTTATATTTATGTTTTTCTATTTTCTTAGTTTTAATTAGTAATTAATCTTTAAAAATTCATAAAAAAAATCCAGAAAATTAAAGAAAAAAAATATTTTCTTTTTATAAAATATTCTTTGTCCTTTAGTGTCTAGGAAAAATATAAATTTAGTACAGGCTAAATTTTCTTAAATTACATTCTTAGACCCTTATTACCGGTAGCTGTTTTACCGGTGCGTTTTACCGTTTCATTCGTTTTACATTCAAACGACCTCCGTTTTTAGTTCTAGTTTTTTTATTTTTCAAATTAAGTTAAGGATTTTTCCAAAAATGAAAGTGAATGTGATTTGCCAGTTTGTGATGATTTTACAACTTTCTCGAATCCTCTCTTTGATTCAAATGACGATTTCACCTCTAGTGACGACGAGTCACTTTCTGATGAGGATGTTTCAATGGAAAATTTCAAGATTTATTCGAACCCTCTTTTTGTTAACGAAGAAATCATTTCTCCAAAGATTGATCAGCATTATTTCAATGCCGAGTCTAATCTTATCGAATCTTTGCTTAACCGTGATATTTTAATTGATTCTTCACCTAAGATTGATTATCTTCTCGAGGAGTTCTCCGGTGAACTCGCTCATATCAATCCAATTCCACCAGGAATTGAGAAAGCCGACTTTGATCTAGAGGAAGAAATCCGTCTTGTTAAGAATTTGTTATATGATAATTCATCTCCACAACAACTTAGGAATGAACCAGAGAATGAACCTTTGATAACTTTTTCTCCCAAGAGTGATCCTCTTCACCATGAATTTACCGGTGAAATTATCACGATTCCTCCAGGAATTGTTAGAGAGCACGAGGATTACATCAATCGAATGTCGTTGCTTTGCAGTAATTCATCTTCTCAGTCATCGAAAAAATTCTCATACAACTATCGAGTCTCTTCCTACATCTACTACTCTTATTGAGAATAGTGACCCCAATAGGGAAGAGATCGATATATTTTTCGGACCAGATGATTCGATACCACCAGGTATTGAAAGTGATTTTGACTCGGAAGAGGATATTATTGACAACTTGCTTAACGAAAATCCCACTCGTGAACGTTTAACCTTCAATATTAAGCCCGATGCACTATTGATAAACAATGTTGATGAGCTTAATGAGGATGAATGTTTTGACCCGGAGGAAGGTGAGAATAATGTTGAAGTTGACAATTCCTTCACATTTGTCATTTAGATTTTTCTCCCGTATCTCACCTACCCTGTGGTTTCTTCCTTACTTTCCTCCGCCAGAAATGAGGACACCATTTTTGACCCCGGCATCTCCACTTAGAGCCGGTGGCCTCTCATCGGGATGGAACTTTCATGTGCTTTAATGTTTGTCTAAACATTAATGAAAACCCGATTGAGATTTTCTCTTCCATTTTACTCTCCCTAAGGACGAATGAATTCAGGGATCGAGTCAAGCTATGTGACTCGGTTACCAAAAACAAAGCGCTTCGTGGGAGGCACCCCATGCTTATCCATTTTCTATTTTTCTTTTTAGCTTCTAATGTGTTGAGGCTTGTACTCTTCCGTTCTTTGTGTTTGTTGTTTGTGCTTGTGATTGTTTGCAGGATTCACCCAACTTTTCTGAAGACTCTCATGTTCGGTGTTTTGTCCCGGTTCACTCGAGCTTCCTAGCCTTCGCTTGTCATTAGTTTGGGGAAATCCGATATCCTTTCATCTTATCGATTCACGTTTATCTTTGCATAATTAATAAACGGCTTAGATTTGCGTAGAGACCCGCCTTAAACATTGAGGACAATGTTTGGTTTTAGTTTGGGGAGGGAATCTATCGATTTGATGTTACCTACTTATTGTTTTGTTCTCACGTACCTTGTTTTCCCACAAAAATAGCAAAAATTTCAAATTTTTTTATTTTTTAAGTTTTATTTGTAGAAAAATATAAAAAAAAATGTTTTTGTCACAATTTTGACTTTCTTGCTGGGTAAGAATAGGAGTAAATTTTGACCCGATCGAGCGTGTTGGGCTCTAGCTTGTTCCTTAACTTTTAGGCTAAGCATTCGCTAATTTGCGAAGAACGAAAAATGATAGAGTTAAGTATGAGTAGGATGCTAAACAAGGATTATTTGGAAATCTTAAGAGCTCATGTATGTAACTTGTTGCTTTTTCTCCCATAAGCTCTTAACCGGATTAATATACGTGCTGTTTTTGGAGATTAAACTTAAATCAATAATTTTTTATGTAATATATAGCAAAAATTTTAGTCTTAGTTCAAGTTTATACTTGAATTTTTCAAAAAGAAGTCTTCTAAAAATAATAATAAATAAAATAATAATAATAATAATGATAAAATAAATATAATAATAAAAGCTATGGGTTGATAAAAGTTTACTACCTCTTGCCGGCTCACAACCGATGTGGTAGTCTTCTAAAGAAAGCCCATAGTAAAATAAAAATCCGAGACTGATAAAAGTTTGCTGCATCTTGCCGGCTCACAACCGATGTTGCAGCCTTCTAAAAGGTCGAGGGTTATAATTGCATAAATGTCTAGATAATTAATTTAAATATAATAGACTTCTTTTGTTAGAATTTCTATTATGCTTTTGCACTTGACTAATCTATTTTAGAAGTATGAAAATCTGGGAAAACCTTAGAGTTGTTTGAAAACCTAAAGTCCGATATTCCCGATACTAGTCTCTGGGGTGTCAAAGCCTGGTCACTAGCCAAGGTTAGGATGTGCCGAGACGAAAGTCGCTACATGGGATGATCTCGCCTTTAAACTCAATTATTCTAAGGTGGAACGTAAAGCATAGTATGTTGCAAAAAGTTGATTCATGGTTGAAATTCAAGATAGCACACTCACTTAAGATATAATAAATGTCGGGAGTAAAAAAGTTCACAAGTTGCAAATATGAGTAGTGCTAGCATCCTTACTGATATTTAGCTGTGATTTTGTTTTAAGCTTGGTGTGGATAAGTGAAAAGTCAGGAACGATGAATTTATCCTTTTTGGGGCATTCTCGGAATCGAAATGCATCTTGTTCTACGATCCCTAACAGTTATGGAAATAACGAAAGTCAAAATTATCTCAACTATATAATTAAAAAAATGAAAAAAAGGTTTTAGAAAATGGGAAATAGGGGTGTTTTATAACTTGTGATTTCTTAACTCTCTCCACAAAAATCTTTTCTACTTTTCAAAGATTTAGTTTGGGGAGGTTTTGAGGTATTTGGTTATAAGGCATGTAATATTACGTGAGGACACGCAATCGCTTAGTTTGGGGAATTTTGATATGTGTGAAAACACATATCTGTTTTATATCAAAATAAACCCTAAAAAGACCAAAACTATGCATAAAAGGCTTGTATATTGCTTGTTTTGCCTTTGTGATTGTGTAGGTGAGGATATTGCAAAAATCATAAGAAAACGGTTAAAACCGGGCAAAAACGAACACGGGAACAGAAGAGCAGGCAAAAAGCCAGAAGAATGCTATCAAGTCAACCTCCAGTCAACTCTTGGTCAACAAAAGTCAAGGTCACTAAAAGATAAATCCCAAAGTTACCAATTCAGTGCTTCAAAATATCCAAAGTAACAAAATAAATCCTAAATTCCACTAACGGTCGTTAGTTTAAAACCTAACAACCGTTAACTCTTTATAAAACCAAATCCCACAACCTGGTTACCCTTATCCCATTTTCAACACCCGTCCAACTAAAAATTTCTCCAATCCAAAGCCCAGGCCCTCAAATCCCATTCACCCTGCCATAACCTTTTTATATTCACCCGATTCAAACAATCCATTATAAAAAGTGAAAGAAGCAGGAAAAGTGGTTAATTTGTTCAACGTCCCAACCTTTTACCATTCAGTCAAAATCAAAGGGCTTAAACCAATTAAGGTAAGGGAGGGCATTCCGTGTCAAGTACACGCTGGCAGGTAAAATGTCCATCCAAGTTCTTCCTCATTGGTCCAATACCTACAAAGGATAGTATACTAGATTTAGCAAAAGAACCACACAAGGATGGACAATTTACACTAATTGTACTCACAAAGGAAGCACACAAGCTGTCACATCACGGATTGCCACGCTGGCAATCCGTGTGACTAGAATTTAATCCAACGGTGATTAAGGAGCATCCAATGATTGAAATAATGGAGGGCAGTGATTGATTGGAGAGTATAACAGACCTGTGCCTAGAAGCTTCTCCAACGGGCTATATAAAGCTTCACTCCTCACACAAAAGGCATCTTTTCTTTACCTAGTTTTTAGCTTTTAGATTTTAGGAAATTTAGCTTAAGCTTTCAAGTTTTAAGTCAATGTAATTTTTCATTAACCTATTGTAATTTTTCTCTTAAGTAATGTAATCAAGCCTTTTTAGTTAATAAAATTTGAGTTTTCTTTAATAAATTTGTCAAAAGCTCTCTATAAGCTCTAGTCATAGTGTACAGATTCATAAGTTCTTATAAGTTCTCACAAGTCTATAAGCTTGTGATTGAGCTACATTGTTCATTTAATCATACTCAAAACTTCAAAATCAGCTTAAAAGTACCTTTGCTTATTCGGATTGAGACTTTTGGAAGATGAGTTTAAAAGGGAAGAACTCATATGGACTTATACTGGCTTATCTTAGGATAAGCCAGAGCTTGTAGATGCTTAATTGAGCTTTTATCACCTTTGTTTTGCTAAGGTTCCTGTAAGTTCTCCTTTATCTTTAAATTCTAGCTTATAAATATGCTTGTTTGCTTATCAAATGCTTATTATGCTTTCTAATTAGCTTATTTATGCTTATTATCATCTTATATGTTTATTCGTCTTAATTGATCATCTATCTTTAGTTAATATAGCTTAAATCTTAGTTTTGCATTTTTCTGTCTTAAAATCATTACAAACCAAAAATAGTTAGCATAGGTTGTAAGATTTAGTTTCTACTAATTTGGTTTGTTTAATAACACACTAGGTTAGTTATAAGCTATCTAGCTATCTGTAATTAAGGTTTCATTAACTAGATTTCAGAATCATAAGCTAATATGAAATCTGTCTAAATATAAAAGGGTGTTTGGATTAATGCAGTTTGACCTCTTAAAGTCAAACTAAATTGTGCAATTTATTTTGGTTAGATTGATTTTCAAATTTGATAGGTTTTGAGCAGGTTTGTAGGATTAGTTTTTAAGCTTAATATCATTTTGAAGGCTTAATTCATTTTGTTTCCTCACCAGGGAATTTTCCCCTTTCCTTTGCTTATTAAAAATTTGATCCAAGCCTCATTGAGTTTGGATCTTGTTTGAGTTGTGTTTAAATTCACTCATTAAGAGTGTCTAATGAAGGTTTAAACCTTTAAGGACACCTGCATTTGTGTTTTGCCCTTTGTCAATTGCATCAGCAGTAGTAACAGCAGTTACTACTGCTGTCTCTTTCAATATCATTTAAGATAGTTTTAGTAGGATTTAGATTTTAAAATTTAGTAAGTTTATAGATTAGATATAGGTTAAAATAGATTAAGTCTTAATTTTAAATTTCTAGCTTGTTTAATAGGGTACATTAGCTTCTAAAGTTCATAAAAAAAACTCAAAAAGCCAAAAACAGTAGTAACTAGTAATTAGCTTCTAAATTTAGATTTCTAGCTTGTAGTATCTGTTTTTATGATTTGGATTCATAGCTTATAAGTAGTTTGTTAAGTTTTCAATAGCTTAAGTTCAGTAGTAGCTTAATGAGGATTTTAGCTTAATTTGATTTTGAGCCTTTTAATACTTTTCCTGAGTTAGCAGTTTTGATCTATAGAATTAGTAGTCTTTCAGTGTTATTAGGACAATTAGCTTGTCAAACTTAGCTTCTGTATATCATAAGCTATCTAGGACAGCTTTTAGTTTCAAAATTGAGCTTAATTTGAGTAGTGTGCAAGCCTTTAAATGAAAAAGTAGCTTTTAGGCTTTTAAAAGCTTATTTCTGAGACAGCAACTTCATAAGCTGTTTTTGAGCTTAATTTTTAGTTTAAGCTTATAGTTGTTTTGTTAAAGTTGTTCAAAAAAGCTCAATCTAAAACTTTTGTTCTTTAAGTTTTTTATAAAAACAAAAAAAAGGGAAGTGGAAGTCGGGGGTGAGCAAGACTCGAACCCCCGACCTCAACACCTCAACCTTTTATAACAAATCACACACCACATACTACGCTATTCCCTGGGTCCTTTTTTTCGATAAGAACCATGCCATCAATTCTTATACACGTTTTGGCCCAATAAGCTTATTAAGCTGTTTAAGTTTATTTCGCAGCTTATTTAATAAGCTGTGATCTCGGGCTTATTTTTCCTAGGTTTTAATTAGTATAATCTATTTTCTGTAGTTTTTCTAGAATTTTTATAGTTCGTTTAGTATTTTTAAACATTTATTTTCATTAAAAACTTTAAAAAATCATAAAAATAGAAAAATAATCAAAAAAATAAAATAAAAAATTTTTAAATTTTCTTTTATTATTTAGAACCTAGGAAAATTAGTTTGACTCTCATAGGTTTATTTTTGAGCATTTTAGCTTTTAGGGCTCGGTTTTCAATTCCCATTATTCGTTTTTGTGATTTTTTATAATTTTATCGTTAAGTTTTCAAATTTTGCAAAACCCTTTATTTTTACTCATAGAAGTAGATTTAATAATTCAAAGTCTAGGTTAAGTGCTAATTAGGGTTTATTTGTCTTTTCCGTTTTTCCGTCCGCGTGTTTATTTATTTTTCTTGGCATTTAATGTTTTTTAATGTTTTCGTCAAAGAAAAATCAATCAAAAATTTGAAAATTATTCATAATCATTGTCCAAACTGAATCGAGGGTATCAATTCACATTTCTTTGGGATACGAACCGGTAATCACTTACCGGTTAAACGTACTATATTATATATTTTTTTGTTTAAATTGCATTTAATTTTTGTCCTCAAGGATTGTTTGTAAATTTCTATAATTACTTTGTAATATATAATAGCGTAAAATTGCTTATCGACCAAGTACTAACCTCAAGAATGACAGTACTAAGTACTGCTTCAATAGTACTAACACTAGCAGTACTAACTTTAGGAATTTCACTAGCAGTACTAACTGATATGTTAGCAGTACTAATCTCTTTTTCACCCTTTTCACCACTACCAAAATCTTCCACTAGTTCAGTAGGCTCTTCTTGGTCTAAAAGTATTTCAGTATCAGCACTAGTCCTTGTCCAAATCTCAGCATCCTCTTGAATCCATGAAGTTCCTTCATCTTGTACCAATGAAATAGAAGGATTTTGATCAATCTCAGCAATTATCCTCCCCTGTTTGGAAGAATCCTCCAAGTCATCATCATCTTTAGAAATAATCACTCTTGCCCTTCTTCTAGATTTGCTTGCCTTTACCTTGTGTTCCAACTTCTTGACCTTTAGAATGAGCTTAGTGTAAGCAGCACCATATGTCAATTTTGTCTGCTTTAAGTCATTTTGCAAATTCTCTACCTTCTTGGATAATGTTGTACAAAGAACCATCAATTCATTAAGTGTCAAACTGCCCTCATCACTACCAGTGATGAACCTTGGTGAGATAATCATAGTCATACTAGCAGGTTCTTCTGCATCATGGATAGTTTGCATGAATGGTGGTGTAGATGGTTGTTGAGATGTAGATGGATGTGTTTGGGGTGATAAAGATGGTGAAGATGTTATTCTAGAAGGAGATGACTCAGGTGCAGTGAGCATAGTTAGGAATAGTGGAATGTCTCCCCTAGTATAACCCTTGGAAACCCTTCTCATATTGCTGAATAGTTTTTGTGTGAGGGTAGGAGCAACATAAGTTCTTTTGTGAGGGAGAAGGTGTCTTTTGTGCTTGTTCAAAAAGATTTGAATGAATCTAGGATACATCAAGAATTTTGACCTACTGTTCAAGTTTTTTAGCATACCTTCAAAAATCATCTTAGAAAAGTTGAAAGTCCTATTTGTTGCCAAGCAAATGATAACAGTAGCTATGTTGCTACTGAACTGCTCCCAAGCAATCTTCTTAGGACTTAGGAAATGAAGAATAGTATGTATTAAGAATCTCCATTGTGGGGAAATAACCCTTTTAAAAGATTAACTTATCAGAATCAAAAGCATACCCCATAAGAGCAAGTTGCTCAAAAATTTCAGTATTAGGTAGTGAATCAATACCATCAGCATCTTCTAGCTTTAAATGCCTTCTTATTGATGCTTGAGTAATAGCCTTGACTCTTCCATCAATGGTAGCAATTAACTCCATTTCCTCATTCTCTGATGTGCTTGCAGAGGCAGTTTCCCAAAACTGTTGAATGAGTGAAGTATAGATAGTAGGATTTTCAGTAAGGGCATACTTGATATGACTTATAGTGAGAAAATCAATTATCTGATGAAAATCTTCACTTCCCTCTGATTTGTTCAAGAAAGCGACCATGTTGTGGGTATTACAGAATTCCAAATGAGCCATGATTGATTAAGTTATGATAAGGGTTCTGGGTTTATGTTCGATGATGAGAATATGAGAGTTTGGTAAAGCTAATTGAGATTTTATAGAGAGCGCCTAAGGTTTTGATTTGACCGACTTAATAAGATTGAATCTTTATAAGGAAGAAATCTTATAAGAGAAAGAAATATCAAAAAATTTCCAAATCATAGACCCCTATGAGCAAGTTATTGGCGGAAATATCTCAACGGCTATTTAATTAATCAAAAATTCTGTTATGCATCAAACAGTACTAACGGTTACCCAGCAGTACTAATTTTAGCCTAACAGTATTTACTTTAAGCCTAGCCGTATTAACCTCACCCAACAGCATTAAAATATGCCTAGTAGTATAAACTTCAATGATGTTCCAACAAGCATTTCCATCATAGACTTAGATTCTCACAAGCTCTCTTTCTATTTTTCATCTCACAATATCTCTCATTTCCTTTTTCTCACTGAAACTCTCTATCTGTTTTTCATACTCACATCTGTCTTTCTATTTTTAAGCTTACTGAATCTCTCATTTCTTTTGGCTCACCATATCACTCTTTCTGTTTTTATATCACAAATCTCTCTATTCTTTTGAGCTTACCAATGCAGACAGTTTTGTACAATGTACCATCAATTCCATTAGTTGCATATTGTCCTCCCCACTCGTTCTCCTCTGTCTTTTCCAAACAAGCAACCATATTATGTTGATCGACAAACTTCAAATCTGCCATATAGTGATTAATTTATGAGAAGGGTTATGGGTTTAAGTTCATTGATGAGAGTATGAGGGTTTGGAAAAGTTAATTGAGATATTATAAAGAGAGCTTAAGGGTGTGATTAGACCGACTGAATAAAGTTGAATCTTTATCTTGAAGTAAAACTTATAAAAGAAAGAAAGATCAAGAATTATCCAAATATAGACCCCTATAAGCGAAGTTGTTGGCGGAAATATCTCAACTGTTATAATTAATTAATAAAAATTTGTTATGCCCCGAACAGTATTAACGGTAACAAGCAGTACTAAATTTGGCTCAGCAGTACTAACTTTTGCCTAGCAGTACTAATTTTTGCCCAGTAGTACTAACTTTTGTAGTAGTATAAACAAAATAGTTACGAGTAGAAACCCAATACTAATCATCAATCTCATTACTAAACCCATGTAAGCAGCACTAACTAGGCCTAGCAGCATCAACTTTTGTATAAAGTTTCATCCAGCAGTATAAACTAAGTCTAGCAGTACTAAGAGTATCTAACAGTATTAACTCTGTCTTCAATAATTATACAACAACATGCCTCTATTCATCACAAGCACACTAGAAAAGACTAGATAGACATGTGAGAATTCATGAGGATCCATATTTATGCATAACCCATGAATAAAAGTTAAGAACTGTTAGCCAAACATATTAACCTCCCCTCAAACAAAACTTTAGAGATTAAGTAATCTAATGCTAGCAATTAGAAAGTTAAACCTGCTAACATCAAAAGCCTTTGTGAGAAGATCTGCAACATTGTGGTCTGTGTGAATCTTAATTACCTGAATCAACTTCTTCTCATAACAATCTTTGATGAAATGGTGCCTTATCTCTATGTGCTTGGTTTTAGAGTGAAATACTGGATTCTTCGCAATACAAATGGTGCTTTCATTATCAATATAAATCTTGGTGTTCATGAAATTGAATCCATAGTCAAGCATCTAATTTTGGATCCATAACACCTGTCCATAGCAGTTAACAGCAACATCATACTCTGCTTCAGTTGTTGAGTTAGCTACTATAGTCTGCTTCTTACATTGCCATGAAATCAACCTTTTGCCAAGAAATTGACAACCTCCTGTTGTGGATTTCCTGTCAAGGCTAGCTCTAGCATAATCACTATCTAAAAAAGCTTCCAAGTCAAATGGTGAATCCCTAGGATACCAAAGGCCAAATTTAGGTTAACCTTTCAAGTATCTAAAGATCCTCTTCACAGCATGAAGATGTGACATTTTAGGAATAACTTGGAACCTTGCACAAGCACAAACAGCAAACATTATGTCTGGCCTAGAAGCTATTAAGTACATCAATGATCCAATCATTGATCTGTATAAATGAACATCCACACTATCAGCTTCTTCATCCTTGACCAATGCCTTGTTAGGTTCCATGGGAGTGCTTGTTGTCTTTACAGTGGCAAAATCAAACTTCTTCAATATGTCAGCCACATATTTGTCTTGGCTAATGAAGATTCCATCCTTCTTCTATTGTACTTGTAACCCTAAGAAGAAAGTGAGTTCCCCCATAGAACTCATCTGGAATCTCTTGTGCATCAAACCTTTAAACTCATCACATAAAGACTTCTTTGTGGACCCAAAGATGATATCATCAACATACACCTGTACTAACAAGATATCACCTTTGTCCTTCTTGATGAATAAAGTCTTATCTATAGTGCCTCTTCTAAATCCATTTTCAATTAAGTAGGTAGACAAGGTCTCATACCAGGCTCTAGGAGCTTGATGTAGACCATATAAAGCTTTTTCTACCTTATACACTTTATCAGGGAAATGTAGATCTTTAAAACCAGGAGGTTGGCAAACATATACCTCCTCATCAATAGTACCATATAAAAAGGCACTCTTCACATCCATCTAGTACATAATGAACCCCATAAATGATGCATAGGCTAAAAATAACCTGATTGCTTCTATTCTAGCAACAGGAGCAAAAACCTCATCATAATCAATTCCTTCTTCTTAGGTATAACCTTGTGCAACCAGTCTTGCCTTGTTTATCACTACAATCCCTCTCTCATCCTTTTTGTTTCTAAAGGCCCATTTTGTTCCAATGGCCCTCTTGCCATTAGGTAGATCAACCAGTGTCCAAACCTTCTGAAGTTGAAATTGTAGAAGCTCCTCTTGCATTGCTTCTATCCAGCTTGGATCTTCCAGAGCTTGAATCACTTTCTTGGGTTCCATTTGAGAGAGAAAGCAAGCAAATAAGCAGTTCTGATAATCTTTGTGATTTGTTCTCCTCTGCTTATTAATGTAACATACCATAGCATGTTCATCAGAAATCTTGGTCATTCTCCTTGTTTGAATAGTTGAATTAAAGTCTCCAATGATCTAGTCTTTAGGATGACCCTTGTCAATTCTGGTTGTAGGAATAGGACTGACATTCATGGTTGTTTCTAAGTTGTTGAAGTCAGCCTCTGTACCCACATCTTCATCACTTGTTCTTGAGGATGATCTTTAAGGAATTTTGTGAAAGGGGCATCAGAAGCTGTATAAGATGTATCTACATTGTTCATGTCAACTTCTTCTTCCACATCATCATAAGCATTACCAAAAATTCCAGTATCATCAATTGAGAACACATTTGGAACATGTGGAAGAGCAGATGCATTTTTGAAAGGAGAAAATCATGTAAAAGATGTTCCTCAAATGCATTAGCAGTACTATCAATGGTTCCAGCAGTATTATCAAGTGATGGTCCAGCAGTACTAACAGATGTACTAACAATATTAATACTATTAGTGTTGTTAGGATGTTCAGTCTGCTTTTCCTTTTGAAGTGGCCTTTCAAACTCAATTCTTATGTCTTGATCATCCTCCTCACCTTTATCAAAAGCTCCACTTTCATTCACTTCTGTAGGCTTCATTCCAGCATCTTCCTCACTATCCTTAGGACCTTGAGAGATTAATGGATCAGTTATGCAGAAAGGTATCAGGATGTACTCTTGTTCAGGTTCTTTTTCCTTTTGAGCTTGACCTGCAACAATGTTATCTTTAGTTCCTGCAATACCATTAGTTTGATTTCCTGCAACAACTGGCACATAGATTTTGATAAAGAATCAACATCAGAAAGCCAGTCTGGTCCATTTCCTTTCACATTAGGTGCATTTTCAAGAAATCTAATGTTTAAGGTCTCTTTAATTATACTGGTCCTCTTGTTAAACACTCTCATGGCCTTACTAATCACAGAGTATCCAACAAAATATCCCTCATTAGCTTTTTCATCAAACTTGCCTAGATGATCCCTGGTATTTAAGATGGTAACAAGACACCCAAAAGGTTTCATGAAGTCTATTAGTGGAGGTCTTCCACGAATAAGTTCATAAGGTGTCTTGTTATGAGGCTTAATGACTAAGACCCTATTTAGCACATAGCAAGCAGTATTAACTGCTTCAGCCCAAAAGGTGGTTGGTAACTTAGAGTCAACTAACATAGTTCTTGCAGCCTCTATCAGAGTTCTATTCTTCCTCTCAGCAACACCATTCTGCTGAGGAGTCCTAGCAACACTGAATTCCCTCTTAATCCCCTTCATTTCACAGAACTGATTCATTACACTATTTTTGAACTCAGTTCCATTGTCACATCTGATAACTTTTACTTTATGGTCTAGTTGATTTTCTATTTCTGTTATGAAGGTCTTTAATATCCCACTAGTCTCATCCTTAGTGGCCAAAAAGAATACCCAAGAAAATCTACTAAAGTCATCAGTGACAACTAGGCAATAAGACTTTTTCATTAGACTCTTAACATTGGTAGGACCAAATAGATCCATATGAAGCATATGTAAGGGTCTGCTGATTGAGTTCACAAGTTTGGTCTTATAGGAGGCTTTGTGTTGCTTTCCTTTCTGACAAGCAACACAAGAATGGTCATTTTCAAAAATCTTTGAAGGCAAACCTCTAACAAGGTTTCCCCTCACAAGTTTGTTCATGTTTTTAAAGTTTATGTGACCAAGCCTCCTATGCCATAAGTTGGATTCATCAATTGTGGCCTTAGCAATGAGACAAGTTAAACCTTTAGTGGGAACAACACTCTTTAGGTCAACACTATAAATGTTATCCTTTCTTGGAACTCTTAGCAAGACTTGACTTTCATCAAGTAGCTTAAAGTCAGAAGATAAGACTAGACATTCAGTGTCAGTAAAAAGAACATTATTCTTTTTGTCACAAATTTGTGACACACTAAACAGGTTATACTTAAGCTCCTTACAAAAGTACACATTATCAAAATCCAATTTTCCTGTTTTGATTTTACCTTTACCAGAAATTCTACCTTTACCATCTCCAAAGGAAACAAATCCACCATCATAATCTTCATACTCAGTAAGATAGCATTTGTTTCCAGTCATGTGCCTAGAACAACCACTGTCCTTTTTCCTTATACTCCTTCTGCTGTGGGTTGCCCTGCACATAAAATAAGAGAGTTAGACTCTTTTGGGGATCCAAGCCATTATAGACTTGGACCTGCCTCGTGCATCAATGTAAGAATATTTCTTGAAAGTATTTGATGCACTACTGTTTTTGGCTTTCCAAACCCAGCATGCTGAGGCCTTAACAGCATTAGCCCCTTTTCCCTTATTTTCACTTACTACTACTCTATCCCTAGCAGTAGTATCTTTTACCTGACAGTATTAACCTTTTTATTGAAAATACTGTTCTTGTTTGCTGAAAACTTGTTAACTGATCTTGTGACTTGTGAATATCCCTTTTTGTAAGCATTTGATATAGGTCTAGGATGATTCACAGTTGGTTTTGAGCCAACAGTATTAACTGGTCTGACAGCAGTATTAACTTTTGTACCAGCAGTATTAATTTTGCCAGTCCTGGTTAATACTGCTTGTGGAACAAATCCTCTATTAGAGTGAGGGTGAGTCATTTTATTAGCAAAGTTCTTGTGATTCACCCTACTTGAGTTGTTCCACACTGGTCTTATAGCCTTTTTATCACACACATAATGAAGATGCTCAAAACTACCACAAACATAACAAGCTTTATTTATCATTTTAAAGTCACTTCCTAGTCTTTGGGACATAAGATTGTTCCAATTTCTTTGGTTCCCCCTAGGATGGTGTTTGTTTTGTTTAGGTGTCTCTACCTTCTCTACTGTTTCCCTAGCAGGCTTAACAAATCTTATTTTTTCAATGCTAGATCTAACAGTATAATCTATCTCGCTTTCATCATCAGAATTCCAATCCTCAATGATTGGAGGTATAAAGTTCTTCTCCCTAACTGTTTTAGGTTCTACTGCATCACTATTATTTTTTACACCAGCAGACTCATGATTTGACATATCTTTCTCAAAATCACTAGGTGTAATAACAGTAGTAACATCCATATTCTCACTTTTAACTATTTCATCTATAAATGTTAGATCAGGTTTACGAGGTATGAAATTCCCTGTATAAGGTGGAGGAACTGCATGATGTCCCTTGGACCTATTATACTCCTGATTTTCTAACATCTCAGATGAATTCACAAAACTTTCTACTGCAGGAGAAGCTGCAGTAGCTGCATTATATCCTAATCCAGTTTTAAACTTGTCACTAACTTGACTCTCCATTAAATTATTCAAAGATTTAGATGAAATTTGAAACTTCTCTAAAGTTAGCTTTAACTCATCTCTCTCTTTTTTTGCTTTCTCTAATTTCTTTTTGTTTTCAACTAAAGCATTATCTCTTAGTCTAACTTCAAGTTTTAAAACATTAATGCTCTCTTCAAACACGGCCTCATTTTTCTTGTAGTGAGCTAGTCTAGCTTCAACTGACTCTAAACCTGTTTTATAAGATACTAAATTAAATTAAGACTTGTTGTAATCAAAATTCAAATTGTCATATTATTCTTTAAGAGTACCATAAGCTTTTACACATGATTTAGAACAAGAATCTACCTCAGAATCTGAACTGGAAGAACTTCCTGAAGATGTATGTGCCATTAAAGCAAATTTTGTAGGATGCTCTTCTTCAGCTTGGTAGCTCTAATCATATCCTCCAATTCCATCTTGAGTAACCAAGGCATTTTTAGTGGGAGTTTCCACTGTCACAGTTCTTCTATTATTCTCTTTTTTTCTTTTCTCCTGATTTCTTGGAGCCCTACATTCTCTTGCAAAGTGACCATACTTATGACAATTGTAGCACTCCACTTTTGACTTGTTAAATCCAACTCTTTGACCATTTACATCCAACTGCATGCCTGTCCTCTTGATGAATCTCCTAGATCTAATTGTCAACATGGCCATTTCCCATTGTAGATCCATTTCTTCTAGGTCATCAGGATCAATTTGTTACAGGTCCTCTCTTGACATTTAAGGAGAATTAGGCTGACTAGCTAGGAAAGCACAGATCACAACATCACTAAGGTTATCTCCAGATGTAGGACTACTTTGAGTATGAGCAGTACTAACTCCATAAGCAGTGTTATCTGCTTCATTTGTACTACTGTTGCTGTTAGTGCTGTTGGAGGACACAAAAGCCACATTTTGTGAATTTTGACTTGTGTTTGTTGAATCTTTGAGTTCAAGCTCATATATCTTTAAGTTGTTGTACAAGTCATCCAAACTGATGGTTTCAATTTCTACTTTGTTCCTCCAGATTAAAGCATGAGTCTTCCATTTAGATGGAAGACTTCTCAACAGTTTTAAGTTCATGTCCTCTTAAGAAATTGTTTCACCTTGGATCTCCAACTGACTAATAAGTTTTTGCAACCTATCAAAAGTTTGATCCATTGTTTCTGAGCTTGATCCTGAAAAGTTCTCATATTGTTGCTTGAGTAGAGTCCTCTGAACTTTCTTGGATTCCTTGTTACCTCCACACCTCTTCTCTATGGCTTCCATGAGCAGTTTTGCATCCTTATATAAATGAAACTTTAGTTGATCCTTATTTGGGAGAGCCATCAACAAAGTTCCTCTAGCTTTCATCTCATTCCTCCTATCCTGCTTTTCTTCTACAGTAGTAGGTTCATATTCTTGCTCAACTTCTCTAATTTTTCTTTTCAGCACTTTGTTGCCATTCAAAATTACTTCCCAGAGGGAGTAATCAGTCATGAGGAAGTATTGTTCTATCCTCATTAACCAGAGATCATATTCCCCTGGGTTAAGGATAGGAAGTTTTGCAGTCAGAGTTGTAGAAGTAGTTCATGCCTCTATCTTATCACTGAGAGATAGATCTAGTAGAGATTGATTGTTTCTTCTTATTCAAAGCTTCACAACAAGCTCTGATACCACTTGTTGATCCCAATAAATATATCTTTAACTCCTTAGCTTGATGTAAGGTTTAGTATCCTTGGATAAATCCAAAAGTACTAAGAATGAAACTTTGAGTGAATAATATAAACTATGCGGAATCTAGTTTATACCACTAAGAAGTATAACCAATGGAACAGTAATGTATGTTTGACAAAACAGAAAATATAACCAAAACAATAAGCTTTAATATATTAATACGAACACTCTTTGATAGTGTTAGGGTTTACAACCTTGAAGCTATTAGAACTATGAGAAAACAGAAAATATAACCAAAACAATAAGCTTCAATATATTAATACGAACACTCTTTGATAGTGTTAGGGTTTACAACCTTGAAGCTATTAGAACTATGAGAAACTGATATCTAAAACCATAACCTAGGATCTCCTTTTATACACCAAGGAGTCCTTTATAAGATAAGTACAAATCTTCTAAACTTCTAAAAGATATCAACATATCTTCTAATTATATAAGATATACACAATATAAGTCCATACATATCACAAAACACGTTTAACTCTTCATCAGTACTAATCTTCATGCAGCAGTATAAAGTTCTTCTTCACCAGTATTAAGTTAGTACTAGCAGTACTAACTTTTACTCTACCAGTACTAACCAGTTAGTACTGTTAGTTATAATCTGAGCAGTACAAACTTTTTGACTTGGCAGTACTAAGTGTAAAGACCTTTAATTCCCAACAATCCTCCCCTAAACTTGTGATTTATCTCCAAATCATCAAGTTTCTTGAATTAAAACTTTTGGCTCTGAGAGGATTCTTTCAAACACTTCAAGTTCTTGGTCTTTCTACCTGATAGAAGATTTTCCTTAAAAGCTCATTTGCCATCTCTGAAGATTCATCCACTTGAAGTTTGTTAGCCAACATTACAGTCATAAGTGCTCTTGTCAGTGGATAATCTTTTTCAACTAGCATAAAGATGTCATGTCCTCTTTCTGTAGACACATGGTGAACACCACATGTATCATACAATCTCCATTTCAATGGATCATGCATATATCTCTGAAGCTTCCATAGTGTATCATCATCATCTGGTTCAAATAATCTCTTTAAAACAAGGTTGAGCTTGGATTGGTGGTGAATGCTTACACACTTGGGAGAATGAATATATTGAATATTATACTTACATGTTACAGAGAAACACACATGGCATGGCATTCGTTTCGTCACCTTATCTTTCATAATTTTAATTGAGCACTAAGAGCCCTGAAAAGTTCGTTTCCTTAAATATTTTTCATCATCTTCCCAGTTTGTTCCCCACACTTTAGTTATTTTCTAATTACGCATATTGCTTAACTTAAGTATGGGGGGAAAATGAATTGAAAAATCAGACTCATTATTAAAAGTATAAACTTTTTGTTCGCCCTTAGTAATCTAAAAATCTAATTTATTTTTAAATCTTTTGCCACTTAGGTTAATATATTAGAATAAAACGTAAAAATAATAATAAAAAATAAATAAAGTTTTTGAAACCATAGATGTGTCCTAATTGATAAAGCAGATCCGACTCGGGGTCAATGACATTACTTGCGCATTTATACCAATCACCCAAAAAATCTGAGGTTCGCCTTTAAATCTTATGAAGATAATTTTTGCCTTTAGCTTTCTCGAGTTAAGGTTTGAATGCAACTGCAAGTGTCTCATCCGTTGTTACGGCTGTGTATTTGTAGTTTTGTCGCCTTTTCTAGAGCATTGGTACTGGTTTAAAAAATTGTATGAGTGTGTCGGTGATTTATTGATTCTAGAACTTGTGCTTGAAATCATTACGAGGCCGCAATGAGATCCCATTCGCGTGATAGAGGTATTTTTATGTGATAAAGAGGCAACTTAGGATTTAACCCAAATAGCACATCCATATAACACATTATTTATTCTTTTAGCTAATTACACTGATTAGCTAACCACCCAAATAAAACCCTCATGTTAGCACTCATCTTTAGTGCTAGATACCCCTAGTTTAACCCGCTGAGCTATTCTATTCATCTTTCTCATCCAGAAAAAAATAAAAATACAAAAATATAACATTTTGCCTAGCCTTACCTCTTGTCGAAAGTCCCTATGGTTGGTTGCTGGATATGATTGGTTGATTTTTGCTTATGGTTTGCTCGCGCTTTGCTATAAGTGTTGTGCCATTTTGACGAAGATGAAGAGGGCCCGCTTCATGTTTCGTATTTTTCATGGTGTACGCTTGTATTAAGTGTGAGGGAATTGTTAGTTGTGAAAAAAAATCGGAAAAAAAGAAAAAAAGAAAAGAATAAGAAAAAAATGATGAATAAGAGTTAAATTGTTGTTGTTGGCATTTGCGACGTATAGAAATATCATGATATGTGCCGGATATATTGATGAGAGGTCCAATAGCCTCACGAGTTTGTGGAATTTCGTAACTAGCAACATAGGTTTCTTGGACTTGTCGAAATGTATATTATAAAACCATTTCCAGTATATATTTCCCATGCCTTATCCACACCCTTATAAACCCTTAGCCTAACGTTACAACCCGAATAAAAGTCCTTTTTTGTTATTTATACATGGTGCTTACGCCTTGTTGGTGCAGTTTTGTTTCTTGTACAAGCCTATAGTATGAAATGGATCATGTTTGAGCAATTGAGTGTGATTTCCCTTTTACCCTCTATTACATCATATATTAGTGTCTGAGTGAATTATACTTTCCTTCTTTGTGAGGTGCTTAGTCATGTTATTGCAGCTTGAGAATCATTGGGTATTGTCAAACATCTCTGCTTTCGCATATTAAAAAAATCAAAAATATATTTCATAACTCTATGTTTGTTTTGTAAAGCTTATCAATTTTTTTATTTTGCTTGAGGACAAGCAAACCCTTAAGTGTGGGGGGTGCTTGTGCCTTTTGCACTTATTTGTTACAAAAACCAAAAATATTTTCAAAAATTTCACACCCAATAAAAAAAAATTAATTTAAAATAAAAACTATCAAATTTAAAAAATATATATATTGAAGAAAAAAATATCCTAGTCTTGTCACTTAGGACCTTGTTTTTAAATATCTTTTCTTAGATTTGCTTGAGGGCAAGCAAAGTTTTAAGTGTGGGAGAATTTGATAACCCTCAAATTATACATGTTTATATACGCATTATCAATGCTTATATATATATAAATCGGTTAAATATAAGAAATTTTGGTATTGTATAAAGTATATTTGCTATTGTAGGTTCTTGGAATGTGTCGTGGAAGAAAACGAAAGAATACACGAAGATTTGAAGCTTAAACGAAGAAATAACTGAAGATAAAGATCTCCCGAAACCTGTCCACTGTTTTGGCCATAACTTGAGCATACGAACTCCGTTCGACGCGATTCTGGCGGCTACGCGAAGAGAATTCAATTATCTACAACTTTGATTTTTTTCCAAGAGCTGAAAACGCCCCAAAGTGCGGCGGTTTTACCAACTGTGCGGCGCACTTTTCTTCAATAAAGGCTTTGACCGCATTAACACCCCAAGTGCGCCGCACAAATATAAATGTGCGCCGCACTTTCAGTCTGCAGCATTGAAAACGTGAATTTAGCCTCAAAAACGTCCACATACAACCTTTTCTTGGTACCCAAGCAAAATCTACCCTATAAATACCCCTCAAAACTCCAGGGAATTTCATATCTTCAAACATATTACACACACACTCTCTAAATCAATTGGAGAGGAGAAAGGAATGGTGAGGATCTTAGGATCCGATGATCCAAACACCCCTTTAATCCATCGCGTATCACCATATCACCACCACCACCATAGCCACGAATTCCCAGAGGTCCACCACCATTTATAGACCTCCATTCATCACTATTACATAACCTAAACTCATCACTCGAAGGATTCACACCAAATCCTTCCGAGTCACCACCATAAACCTCGTTGCCAAACACTTCATTTGGTGACACGTTGCGGATTCCCTAAAGAGACGTGATATATCATCGGGTTAATTCAGTAGCATAGGTTGTTGGTTGATCATGGATACTTGGGTTGTTGGATTAAAGATTGTTTTGGTTGGAATATTAGTTTTGGTACTTTATAGTCGAATTACTCGCATAAACGGATTTGGTACATTTCTTTACTAATAATATTGATGATGTTTTTGAATTTATCTATGCTTGTTATGTTGGTTATTGGTTTGGTATTATTGGATGTGTATCGTTACTTGGACGATATGTGCATAACTTGTGAATATGAATGCTTATGAATTCGATATTGTTTTACTTGGATCATTATTTATCTTTTGATTTGTCATTGCAATAGATATAGGTCAAAAGGCTCTATTGTCATGATGAATTTCGCATTGTCTGTCTATAACAATTCGGTGCTAATCTTGTGAGAATTGATTAGTAAATCTATAAATAACCCAAGTAGAATTATGTTTAAGACCCTTCCTTATGTTGACCGACCGGGTTGGGAGGAATTCATATGTATGCATATTTGATAAAAACCACTCTTAATGCGCTTGTGATGATGTAGTATAAAGGCCGAAAGGATTCTATGTTATCATTGGTAGATATGGTTGTTATCATGATTACCCGTCATATATGACTTGTATGATTTTGTTTATATAAAGTTTGCAATATCTATATCTTTTATGCTTGGTATCTTGCTTGCTTTACACACGTTTAGGCTATTTGATCCGTGATAATCAATTGGCTTTGTTACTTGATAAACAATCTGTGAATTGCTACAAATCCCGTAGAACGACCTGGACTTACCTAATACTATATTACACTCGAATAGGGTATACTTGCCCGAATGTTGTGTTTTTAGTCAAAATTGGTATCTCTAGTCATTATAAATTTAAAACTTGTAAAACACACATCACATCCCCTTAGGTTTTAGATTGTTAGAAACAATTATTTTTTTGAAAGTGTTGGTCATCCTAGATTAGCGGGTCGTAGTTTATATTATCTTATTTGTAATAATTATGTAATGGGGTAGGCCCATAGTGAGTCCATTGAAGGCCCATGGGGCGTTTTCTATGTACTATATATACACTCTTTTTAAAAGGACGTGGTGGTTTCAAATATATTTTCACATTCTATTACTTTCTTTCTCTAGAATATCACCTACTGATGCGTAAATTCTTTTAAATATTTATTTGCCAAGTTTTAAATTTAAAAAACTCGTCTACCGTTACACGCACTAACAGGCAGAGAATCCGTTCGTTATGTAGTGCAGTAGTTGGTAAATCTAAGGTCGTCCCAAGAGCTAAGGTTTACTAGTTTTAATTTGATTGTGTCACGTTTAGAAAATGGTTTTTAGTTGATTTAAATAACTAAGAAAATAAATGCGAAAAAGTAAATAAGTTTGAAGACAATAGGGAGAAAGGCATGCTAGCCTAACCATTTCATTGTTATTATGACTACGTTT
>BQNB010052729.1:19885-40344 GCA_026074375.1 Tanacetum coccineum | reverse complement strand
CTTGCCCGATATGATACATGGTAGTGTAAAGGCATCAAAGCCGAAAACCATGCAAGAGGCTATCGAGTTTACAACTAAGTTGGTGAATGAGAAGACCCATGCCTATGCTGAACGTCAAGCAGAAAAGAAAAGAAAGTATGATGATCTTTCTAAGAACAATCAAAACCAACAACAACATAACAAGAGGCAGAACACAGGCCAGGCCTACACTGCAGGCAATAGTGACAGGAAATCATACACCGGGTCTAAACCTCTATGTTCCAAGTGTAATTACAACCATGAAGGTCCTTGTCCACCTAGGTGCAATAACTGCAAAAAGCTTGGCCATCTGGCTAAGGATTGTAGAAGTCGACCTGCAAACGCTAACAACAACAATAATAATTAAAAGGGAAATGGTTGCTATGAGCGCGGAGCTCAAGGACATTTTAGAAGAAACTGCCCAAAACTAAAAAAATAATGATCGTGATAATCAAGCTGGGAATGACAGGGCTCTAGCGAAGGTGTATGTGGTTGGAAAAGCGGGGGCAAACCCAGACAACGTCGTTGCAGGTACGTTCCTTCTAAACAACCGATATGCTTATATCTTATTTGATACAGGTTCCGATTGAAGTTTTGTGTCGGTAACTCTTAATCACTTCACTTCAATAAGATTAACAAGAAAATAAGCTAGGAGGTGTGAAGATTTGTAGAGAGAGAAAGTAGTGAGAGAAAGTGGATGATTTACTTGCAAACGGAAGAAAGTTTACAAATGAACCAACCACCTCACCTTCCTTGGTGAGGTGTATTTATAGGCTTGCATGCCTTTAGTAATTCTACGGGCCGGGCTCGGGTTTACTTAGGCTTTCGCCCGATACACGTGACCGATTAGATTACAAATAAGAGCCCGTTTACCCGTCTAGCCTATTACAACGTATATTAATTTAGTGACCGAGACCTAATATAATTATGAACGAACTTCCATTGGTCGACTCAATATTTTTGAGGCTAACAATCTCCCCCGAAGTGAGTTCATCGTGACACTCCTTCATGAGATCAATGAGATTGCTTTTGTCGTTAAGCTCTTGTGATCTTTGTCTCTGTCTACATTGTAGGCTTGTTCCTTCATGCTTTGTGATCTTTGATCTTGAGCCTTTGTCATTGTCTTTAGACTTCGTCTTTTCCGTCCGAGATCTTTAAATCTTTATCCTTCCGTCTTGATCGTCTTTGCCACCTTGCGATCTTGTGTCTTGACCAACATGCTCATACTTTGCATCATCTTGAAAGCTTTCTAACAATCTCCCTTGATAGACTTGATATCTTTAAAGGAAGATCTTGTATATCAGAGTTTGTGCGGAAGTCTTTGTCTTTAATTCTTGAGCTTTCATGATTCTTGAATCTTGATGCTTATAGAATGTCTTTGTAGTTTGAGCATGAGCATGTGGTAATGAATCTGACTTCAGCTGGAATGAGGCATCACCATCTCCATCTTTATGTATCCTGAAATAAAATAGTTAGCAATAAAGCGGGTGGACGAATATGGCTTTGTCATTCATCCGGATTTGGTTAGATTAACCTCCGGTTACGTAGGACCGTTTTACAGTATAAATATTGTACCTGTGATCAGGTAGATTCAAAGAATCTCCTTGACAGGGTTTCCAGCTCAAAGCGTAGGGTCTTCTAACACAGATGTATTAGATTTGCCATGCTTGCTAGTTCTCATTACCGGAACGTCTCAAAGCAGACAACACGGTAAGAGTGAATCAGATAGTTACTATCTTTCTGATTATGTCGTCAATTCATTTACTGGACCTTTATCGATATCCAGTTGACACAAGCTTGATTCATATAGAATCTCGCAAGTCACCTACCGCAGTGCTGTTTGATGATGACACTGGAAGGATTTCCATTCGTCATTGTGAATACTAAAGAGTATCACTCTGAATGTTCTGGCAGAATCACAAGGATAATGCGTAGGACTCTTGTTAACAGCTTGTGAACTTAATGATGTTCAACAAGTGTTTGTCATGGAATGTGTCCTAATGAGATTTATTTGATGATCTCTTGGCTCTAGACTCGATTAGTGCATTTTGGTTTTTAGTAATCGGAGGCTGGAGCAGACTGCCACCTATTCAATATTAACTAACTCGGAGTGAGAAAGTCAATAGTTCCCAAACCCTAAAACTCGGAGTGAGGAAGTCAAATTAGAAGTCGCGTGTATCTGTGACATAATGAGGACAAGTTTCTTTTGAGAGAACCGAATGGCTGGGAAAGGGTTGTGCCATGCATCACTGGGTCATGATGTCGTCTTCAATGTCAGCATAACATTGTGATTTCTGAAGCATATGTATCGATGGTTTCATGACTAGTGTGTGAGGCTTCTTTCTTTAGACCGTTAACCATACATTTCTTTTTAATTCTTCAACCCCTTCAATGCTTACCAAGACGTCATTACTAACACCTTGTTGTGATTGTTCCAGTGTTAGCTCAATCTTAGTCGGCATTCTTCCCTTATACACATTCATCTCCATTCTTTACTATAGGAATGTATTTAAACTATGGAGTGCCTTGGGTAGATCCCTCCGGTTTGGTTGGATCAGAGGCAAATACCTAACCTTACCACTTATGACTTCAGAAGCGTCGTGAATAGTTGTTTGTAGGTATGAGATAGTAAAACCATATAACCTTTTCCGAATTAGCACTTGAGTCTTTAGATCACATTTTAATTACATTCTCCCTTATTTTAAATTTAAGCTCACTTTTGATTTTTGAAATACGTGTGATTAAAATTTGTTTGAAGGCCATGGGGAAAAAGGTGAAGCTTGCGAATTATTTGGAACTGTGTCATCTTGCTCCCTCAATTTTACATATGTTTGACACCAAAAAAACTATGATACCAAGTGTAAATTCGATATTAATAATGAGGTTGTACAATTAGTTTATTTTTAACTATCATTCTATTGAATTTGTCCATTGTATCTTAATGTTATTAGAGACCTTTTTGGGAATGGTTTGAATACATAAGAATGGTCGTGGGATGATGTATCAAAACTCATTAAATGTTGTTTTTCGAAAAACTCCCCCTTGAAAGATGGAGTGTTGAACACACAATTTTGAAAGATTATGAATCGTTAGTGAGAAATTCTTGAAAAATTGTGTTCAACATTTTGAAAAACATCATGTTAGAAGACTTCTCTTCCAACTCTAAGGGTAAGCGACACTTTGCGTACACTCATCCTTTTCTGAGCTTAAAACTTAGAATGACTTTGTAAGAAAAGCTAAAGACGAGAAACTGTTGTATTTCTCGTTGTTAGGATAAGTTATCTTTATAGATAAACTTTCCTTTATTTGAAGTTCGGTTACGTACTGATATTTGCACATAAGCCTCAAAGAGAACTTAGAAATGAATGTTTGAAAATTTTGAACCCTGTTCGAACTTCATTTACACGCCCGTGTCGATATTAATCAACATTTCTAGGTACGTAAATGTTATCGATTCCAAGAGACATGTCGAGAAGAATATTTTTTGAAACATTTTCTGATTTTTTGATTTTGTATTTTCTTTTTGAAATTTTATATTTTGTATTTTTTCTCTTTTCAAAAATATGTAAATGTTGATGTTTGATGATGTATCAAGCAGATTCTTTTGTCAGAACTCAGTTCTGCTGGAGTCAAAAATCTCATACCAATTTGATGACGAGATACTAAAACCTTTCTTTGAAGGCTTTAGTAAACATGTCAGCTAATTGGTATTCAGTTCTGACAAAGTACAATTCAATTATACCATTTTCAACCTGTTCTTTGATGAAATGATATCGAGTATGGATGTGCTTGGTACGGGAGTGCTGCACGGGGTTGCATGATATTGCTATGGCTGACTGAGAGTCGCAATACAACGGTATTTTGTTGTAGTTGAAGCCATAATCTTGAAGCTGTGTCCGCATCCACATTACTTGAGCACAACTTGCAGATAACGCCACGTATTCAGCCTCTGCTGATGACATTGCAGTACAGTCCTGCTTCTTTGACATCCAGCTGACTAACTTATCACCTAGGAACTGTATTCTCCAAAGGGCTTTTGCGAAGTAATCAAGGCAACCGGCATTGATGGCATCTGAAAAAGCTGTTAGATCAAAGCCAGAAACCTTTCGGATACCAGAGTCCCATGTGAATGGTACCTCTTAAGTATCGAAAGATCCTTTTAACCTCTTTGAGGTGTTTTTCAGTCGGTCTTGCCTTGATTTCCGTGCACAATAACATACTGTTGCACATGTCTGGTCTACTTGATGTCAGTCCATGAGTGACCCGATTTTGCTAAGATTAGTCAGTTTGGTCTACGGGTTCATCCACTCAAGTCTGATCTAATTTAGTTTCGTAGCCTTGGGGTGTACAAATGCTTTGTCTTTTTACATACCATGTTTTATAGATCTCTAAAGTGTATTTGGCTTGATTGATAAAATTACCTCATGGGATTGGTGGATAGAAGTCTAAAAGAATTTCTTTTCCCACCATTAAGGACATCTCAAATTACCGTGCATTACTTTTTCAAAACGTTTTGAAAATTTAGGGTTTGTGAAACCAAAAATAATTCATCACCGTAAATTTGCTCAAGTAGACTGTCTCCCCGTATTTTATCGTCGAATTGAAGTCCGGGTCAATGATATTTCTTATACTGTTGGAAAATCAGAATTTTGAGAGTTCATCATACCAGGCTCTCGGAGCTTTTTTCAATCCATATTGAGCTTTCCTTAGACGGTAAACTTTGTCTGGATGATCAGGATCAACGATCCGTTGGTGTGCCAACATAAACTCCTCTTCAATGGACCATTTAGAAATGCCGTTTTCCCGTCCATTGGTAAATTGAAAAAGATTGTGTGCAGCATATGCGCGAAAGATCCTGACAGCTCAAGCGAGCAACGGAGCAATGATTCGTCGAAATCATTACCCTCTTCTGGCATAACCACTTGGCTAAGTCGTGCTTTGTTACGAATTACAAGTTTGTTCTTCATCCTTTTTGTTTTCCTAAACCCACTTTGCTTGATTACGTTTTGCAAAAGGTTTGTCAACGAGTTCCGGACTTGTAGTCTGTCAAACTGTGAAGTTCATCTGCCATTGTCTTTCCATGCGGAATCAGCCATTGCCTCCTTAATGTTTTTTGGTTCAACAATACTCACAGAGAGTGCGAACATAAAACATTTCAGGATCGGTTGCAGTTGTCGTCTTGGTTTGCTACTTGTTGGATGGATTTTCACGATCTTGAGTTTAATGGGGGATCTTTTGTCATCGGTATTCAGAATCTCGCGGTTGATTGAAGGTATGCCACCTTTCGAATTACCAATATTGCGTGCGGAGACTCAGCAATTTACTTGTACCGGTGTCAGAAGGATTGGTAAATTCTGCTTGATTATCGTTGTTTTCCTCAGCATGAGTGTTGTAGGTGTGTTGGTTCTGATGTAGGTTGAATGTTCGTGAAAGTTGTGTGTCATGTGGAAAAGATTTAAAGTGGGAGGAAGAAGACTTGTTGACACGAGAATGACCATCATGAAAAATTCACGTACAATGGACCAAAAAAGAAGATCAACTCTGTTGTGATAGAAGTGTGTATTGCTGAAGGAGAAATTTTGTTGTTCTGGTTCGGGGTCAGGGTTTGTATATCTGACGCCTTTTGTTCGTTTGGGAACGAGCCAGAAAGTGTCATTAGTAACAGACGTCTCCGGACATCTCTTTGAATTTCATACTCTGAGATGGATGGATTCAACTATCAGGCCTTGTTTCTTTGTAGCTTATAATACTCGATATCCCTTTGGACTGAGTGGAGTATCCCACCAAAATGCTGAATCCCTTTTTCTTTCATCTTATCCAAATTTTCACCATCTTGGTTGGTAATGTCCAACACAAGATGTGAAGGTGTTTGCTTGAGGGTTTTTGTCATTAATGATGTGTTGATTGCCGTTTTCCATGAGTTGGGGAGATGATTGATTGTTTTGAGTATAGCATGGGTGCGGATTGCTATAACCCAAGGGAATAAGGAATTTAGAAGTGATGCATCGTTCGAGCAGCCTCAACGAGAGTGCGGTTTTGTCTTTCGACAACGCCGTTCTGTTCAGGTGTTCGAGGAGTAGAAGTTTGATGCTCAATTTTCTTCCTTTAAAGAAAAGATTAAGTGTCGTTGTTAAGAACTCAGTGCCTCTGTCAGTGCGAACAGAAATTAATGGGGCTTGAAGATTTCATTGGATCATTGTGAGAATTCTTTTCAAATTATGGTGTTTCATCCTTGGAATGTAGAAGAGTGTCAGGTATAATTGAGTAATCATCGACAATTACAGAAATATATTTTCTACCATTGATATAGCAACCGCATTGGACCACATAGGGCTTGTGAAGCAAATTCCAAGACTTTTGAACTTGGAACAGTCTTGATTGAATGAGCTTCGTTTGCTTTACTCACTTCACAGAGGACATAGATGATCCTTGACAACTTCAGTTTTGGTAAACCAATACAATATCTTACTTTGAATAGAAGTTTATGTAGTCGAAGTTGAGGATGAGAAAGCACTTCGATGCCATACCATGCTTGAGTTGGAGATGTTTAGCCATACGACAGATTGGAGTTGATCGAAGTGTGTCTTGGATGAGAAATTGGTATAGAGATCAGATCCACGTTTACGGTGTAAGTGTTTCCCTGAAGATCTCTACAAAAACACGGTAGTTTCCGGAAATGCAACCTCAAATACGCATACACAGAATTGACCATCTGAGACAAGTTTGTTGATTGAGACCTTGACGTAGTTAAACCCTGTTGTTCGTGATGTTTCCTTGATCAATATCTCCAGAAACATGAATTGAGCAAAATTGATCATTGCCAAAGCGATCGGTACCTTAGTATTTGTCAAAAAAAAATTGCACCTAGCAGTGATACATTGACGTTCATATGGCTTGGTGCATCCAGAGTATCAATGTACTAGGTAGGTTGTACAATCTGCAAGAGAAGTAGAGGGCGATGGAACACATGACAAATTGGTTCCTATAGTGTTGTGTGTTTCAAGACATTATTTTATCTAGAGTGTATTATCTATGGCAATAACTAACTCTTTTAGGCACACTTTCATTCCTAATTTAGGTACTCATGCTTTTGTGTCTTAGGACCCAATTTCTTTTGAGTTCTAGAACCAATTTCTTCTGTGTTTTAGGGAACCACATGTGTATGATGGAAGGACATTGGTTGTGCTATCCACCATTTCCAAGCTTACTTGTTTTCTGATATAGATCTATAGTAACTCTTGGAACTTGTGGTAGTGGATTCTGATGCAATGTTTCTTATGGAGGTGTTCGCACAGATTTGTTCGCTTGACTTTGGGTTTCCTAGTATAATAGGCACTACTATTAGGCTTCTTAGTTATAGCATTCACGTCATTCAAGAATTAGAAACCCAAGATCATGATTCAAATTAAAAAACACACATTTCCCACAAGTGCACAAACAGCATTAGCATGTCGAAGATCTGGAATTTGGACTGTTATTACACGCTCAGTTACGGACTTTGTTTTCATTAGAAATTATAGAAAATCCTAGGGTGTTCTTCTACTTCAGTCTTCTTAAGCTTCGCATGACTAGTGTATTGCACGACCTTATCTTTCATTTGATTGCTCCTAGGCTGTGGTCTGCTAACATTAGTTTTGTGAGCTACTCCTGTAGATGTAGAAGCGCAAGGATTAGTATTCCTAAAAAGTTTTGATTCAATGTGGTGGCTCTAGTGTGTGTGGTTACTTGCAATGCGATACATGCCTGGTTTAATCTCATTTGTGTTTCTTAACTGCTTGCATTGCTGTCTGAGGTACATTCTGTAGTGTGATGGTTTTGCTAAACTCTTGATCATTAGTTTTTAAAAACTGACTTTTTTCTTTGCAAACTATTGTCTCCAACAGCGTTTGAAAAAGTAGCCGGTTCTAAAACTGATGGTTTTGAAGTTTTTGAGCATTCGGTGTCGACAACAGATGGTTTATCAAACTTAGTGTCTAACTGATTTTCACCTTGCATTTTGCAAGAGTTTTTTCAACTCATTAATGCCATGTTCTTGTCATGCTGTTTGAGCTTTCAAACTTGTATTTCAACATATTGTTTCCCGTTTTTTCGAAAAACATTGGACGCCTCTTTTTTTGCAAACTTTGTCATTTTTCAGTTGTACTTGACATTCTTGTAAAGCTGATTTCAAGAGAAATTGAGTGTTTTTCTAATCTCGCAAAACGCTGTATAAAGCTCAGTGTAAATCTTCTTATTACAAAATCTGGTGGGTTTGTGCAGAAAGCTTTTGTGCAAGACAGTCTTTCCATGACTTTATGAAGATATAGGCATTGTAATTCAGGATCTCATCTAAATCAGTGAAGTTAGCAAATAAGAACTATGGACATCTTTAGACCACACTTTTTGCAAATGCATATCCATCCATGTTGGGAAAATTCTGCGTTATCCAGATACAAGTCATCAAGTTCATTCTTCAGAGATTCTACGTACTTTAAATCTCATGCATTTCTTCATAGAGTTCATGTAAAAACGCGAGACTATCATCCTGAGTCTTAAGGGCAAGGGGCACAAAACATTTCGTAACTAAGTTCCATTCTAGAGCAGTGGGGTGTCGAAGGATAAGGATGGTCGTTTGAATGTTTGACCCGTTGCATGGTTGACGAGTTGCTAGTTGATTTAATGTTGTTTGTCATGACAATATATGCTTGTCTACTTTTGCTTACTGATTTTGACACTGGTAGAAAATCTAAGTTTTTGAAAACATTTGGTTTTGTTTTACAAATGATTTTTCCAACATTTTCTTTCTTATTTCATTTTGCCTTGTGCGAACTGAATTTCAAATGTGGGTTGGGTTTGAAAATTCTAAAGACTCTTACCTTCGTGTAGTCAATGGTTTGACTAAGTCTTTTTCAATTAAGATCGAATTCTGTCAAGCAAGAGTCAGGATCTTTCACTATCCGGGGATGAGTCTGGTGGCTGGATCAGATTGAGCCTTTTTGTGGTACATGGGATTGGCAAAGGTAGGTCTTCCATTAAATGTAGAGCATTTGGGTGCTAACATTTGAATGGTTTGGATTGATTGACCTCGTTTGTAAACAATTTCATTCAGAAATTTTAATTGGTGTTCATTGAAATCATTTTGTCAATATTTTGTCTGCCCTAGTTTCGTAATCCGTTATTCCATGGTTTTCTCCTTTCAAGGACCTTTCGTTAATTGTGAACCTAGTTAAAAGACTTGTTTTGACTAATTCATCGTGTTTGCTGACAGCAGAAATTTGTAGGCATTACTTTTAAACCTTCTTGTTATGTCAATGTCCTTTTGAAGCTAATAGTCCTAGAGTTTCATTTAACTTACGGTTCAAGTTGCTGTAATAGTCACTGTACGATCATTAAAAGCTTTACTTCTCAAAACTCAGTCTGTTTGTTTTGAAGTGCAAACTAAGCAAACTATCCCGGATACTATTAGATTCTCCTAGGGTTCTACTAGTTCCGCTCAAGAATAGATTTGCACTCAGTTTAATCTTGAGTCAATGTTGCATTTGCTTTACTTTAATTGCTTTTGAATCTTTTTATTGGATCGACGTCAAGCTTTATATTAGCAATTAAATTAGCAAGGGCAACACGCTCATCATCACTAGTCTAATATGTTGGTCATTTGAATTCATTATCACACATATCCGGATGAGTCAGGATGACATTACTATCAACCGTTTCAACTGCAATGTGTTACTAAATAGATTTGTTTGCTCAAATATGTTTGTAAATCATGGCAAAACACATTATGATCAGTATCGTAGTGTACCTGTTCTAATGGCTCAGCGTCAGTGCCTGAGTCTGCATTAGGAACCTCTTAAATCTTTGCCATGTAACTGTAATGTGCTTCCAACTCTTGTTCATCAATTTCCTCATCCGTGTCTGCTAGCCAGTCAGATTGCTCTGCTTGAAGTTGGAAACTTCTCAGCTGTTTAACACAGCAACTTTTTCCTTGTGATACGTGGAGTCTCTAACCCGTTTGGCTTTCTTGCATTCTTAGCATAATGACAAATTCCCTTGCAGTCAAATGACTGTATCCCAGACTGTTGCATACTGGACCACTTTCAGTTTCCTAGACAACAACATTTATTGCCCTTTGATTCCCTAAAACTGTCCAGTGATTGTCATTCTTGTCTTGGAGTAGTATCCACATTCTTGTTCACTGGTTGTTTGAGGACGTTCTGAGGTTGTTGTTGGTAGGTTTGTAGAGTTTCTTGAAGGATTTGCAATGAGAGCAAATTCTTCTGCTATCTTGTCCTTGGAAGCTTGTTCAGGATAATGTCCTTCTTCAGATGCTGACTCAAGATGGGAGGTGTGATTGGTTTGGCTAATCTCTTTGCCTTTTGTATCTTGTAGCTGCTGAGATTCTGGTGGAAGTGAATGCTTTGGATGTTGGTGCATATGATTATGATGTTTTTGGTGTTAGATAATATAGGATCTTTGCATTGTTTGAGTAGTGGCAACAAGTGCTAATGGGGTTTCGCTTCTTGGCCCATCTTTCAGCACGGGTTCATTAACTTCCTTTTGGTATGTTTCAGATTGTCAAAGCGCTTATGTTAGGATACTCATCAATTGTGTTGTTGCTTCACAATCGTGGACAAATCTTGGACCATTTGGTTGAAGTTGTGAAGAATTGAAACATTGACTTGCATCGTTGCAATGTCAAATTGTTTCTGCATCATTTTCATTCCATCATCTTGTCAGAATCTTGTGTAGTATAGGACCTCAATTTGTTTCATCCATCGTGAGAAGTGATTGACCAATATTACCAAAATAAAGTTTGTCTTGACATCTTGAATATTGAGTGATTCACATTGTTGTAACCTTCGATGGCTTCCCAATTTCTTGAGTTGTTCTTGACCAGCCATCAATAGTTGGTGATTTCATCTCCAATTCAGTCAATATCAAATGAATCGCTTCTTTGTCTGATTCAATGAGCTTTGTCTTCAGGATTCATGTTCAGAACTGTCTCTGATGATGTTTTGCAGGAATTTCTGGAGAATCCTTGTTTGCTGGAACACCTGGAGTTAGTGACTTGTTGAGTTATGAGGACTGTGAGAATGACTTCCGTAAGGCATACCATTTGGTTGGTTTCAAGTATCGTAAGAACCGTGATCGCATTGTGGCATATCGTCTGTTGCAAGCCATTGGTGGACGATCCCTTGAACCTGTGCCATTATGTTGTTGTGCATTTGACTGTCAGTTGTGGAAGTTGCAATTGGAGTCGTCATTGATGAATTATGAAGTGAGAAGGATTTGTAGGATCTTAAGCAGGTAAAGTGATTGTTGTTGTGGATTGAGTACAATTAATGTTCACGGGATTTTACAATGCTTGATTTAAACCGAGAGAAGAATCGTATCTTTCACGGGATTTTACAAAATCAAGAAAAAACCGTAGAAACAAAAATTACTAATTCGGTTCTAGTTCGGTTGATCTAGATCGAATGGTCTAGTTCGATTGAGCTAGTTCGATTGAGATAGTTCGGTTGATCTAGTTCGATTGATCTAGTTCGATTGAGCTAGTTCGATTGAGCTAGTTCGATTGATCTAGTTCGATGGTCCTTGTTCGAATGGTTAAAGCTAGTTCGATCGAAGCTAAATCCGCTCGTTCGAATGATGCTTGTTCGAAGGTGCTAGTTCGATGATCTTGTTCGAAGGTGCTAGTTCGATGATCTTGTTCGAAGGTGCTAGTTCGATGATCTTGTTCGAAGGTGCTAGTTCGATGATCTTGTTCGAATGTGCTCGTTCGAAGGTACTTGTTCGAATGTGCTCGTTCGAAGATGCTTGTTCGAATGTCCTAGTTCGAACCTTGCACACTTACCCTTGTTCGATCCAAAACACACGCTCGTTCGATCGATGCTAGTTCGAACCAAAGCAAAGAACAAACTCTTGTTCGATCCGTGAGATAATAACTAGTTCGATCCTTGCGTTTGTCTCAGCCGCACCGAAGTAACACGATAACATCCAATTGCAGAACATAAATCGAACCACTTTGTAACAAAAAACTAAACCACGGAAACGAACAAAAAACAACAAACAATACAAACGACAACAACACTAAAAACTCACAAAAAAACTAACCCACCCGTGGGGGGGTGAATGATACCAAATGTCGTCACCAATATAATCACTTTCACTTCATATTGAAACACAAGAAATAAAGATGAGATAAAATGGAAGAAGTTTAGAGAGAAGTTAGAGAGAGAAAGGTAGAGAGAAGAAAAAGATGGAAGATTACTTGCAAATTACAAATGAGGATTAACAAGAACCAACCCCCTCTCCATACTTGGGAGAGGGGTATTTATACTTAATATAGGGGTTTCATGCTTGGTATTTTACGGGCCGGCTCGGATACTGCCCCCCCCCCCCCCCCCCCCCCCCCCCCCCCCCCCCCCCCCCCCCCCCCCCCCCCCCCCACCCCCCATGGACCCCCCATTCCTGCTACTGATGTTATAAAGAGATTATTCAATCAGAATCATACTAGAGGTTCATTCTGTATTTTCAGGGTCAATACCTCCAAAGAAGAGCAGAGGGAAAGGTTCTCAAGGGAAGAAGTCTGCGGATCCCACTGAAGAATCTATTGATATGTCTGATGAGCCTAAACCAGAAACTCTTATCAGAAGGAAAACCTCTAGTAGAAGAGTTAAGAAGAAAGCCACCATATCAGTTGATGACAACATCGTTCCTGAACCAGACATAGCTTCTGATTTTAGGAAAATTCTTTTAGCTTTTAAAGAAGATGAAGGAAGAAGCCCAGCAGCAAGACAAGTTCATGACACTCATGCAAGAATTGGTATCAGAATCTGTCCCCGAAACCATGCCGAGAATGAAGCATGGTCCGGATATTGCTAGATTTTTGAATACCAGAAGCTCTAAGGCATTCAAACCTTCACTTCCCGGATGATCAATTAGGCCGCTGACATTATGAAAGCTCTCAAGGATAGCAGGAGAATGTTAGGGAGACAACCTGGTACGGGTGGCTCAGATGAAGGAACTGGTGAGATTTCTAGGTGTCTGGTATGAGTTCCAATTTATGCTGATGCTGAGGATGACAATGAAGAAACTGAATCTGATTCTGATGATATTTACAAGTACAGGATTAAAGTGCGCAAAAATGCTGACACTGAGATGAAGGCTGCTGAAAAGACTGCAGACATTACCAAAGAGACTACTGAGCAACCTTTGACATCGTCAAGCTTCTCTGTGCCTTCTGATTATGGTAATCAATTTCTTAATCTATCTCATAACGAGGAGATTTTGAGCAACATCCAGTTTCTGCAACAAAACAACACAATCTCCTACAAACAACTACAACACAACCAATCATCACCAACAGCTCCAGCTATCATCCCAGAAATCCCAGAAATCACTCCATTCATCGTCCTTCAGCTAAGAGTCGCAAAATTAGAGCTAGATATGTCTGAAGTAAAGAAGTTTGATCACTCTGCTGATGTTTTGGCTTTTATTCAATCCCAAGTTCCTCTAGTTGTTGATAAGTATCTAGGAACAAAACTTGATGATGCTCTCCTTAAGACTCTTGAAAGACACACTGCAGATTTAGTTGAGAAATACTCTATGCTGCCTACTCCAGAGTCAAGCAAGAAGCAAGAATCTGAAAAGAGTCAAGAAGAGATTATCATAATCAAAAGGGAACAAGAAGAGAAGAGACAAGAGCCAACGTATACCATCAAGTCGACTGATCAAGCTGCACTTGAAGAATTTGATCTAAAGAGTGCTCTATTCAAATCCATACATAAGAACAAATCTGCCAACAGAAATCCTGCCAACTACAGATTATATCATGATCTCATGGAAGCATTGATAGAGGATGAAAATGCCATGGACAAGAAAGTTGCAGACACGGTTAGAGACCATAAAAGAAAGCATGATGATGATGATGATGATGACGATGATGATGAAGGCCCTCCAGCTGGATCCAACTAGGGTAAGTCAATAAAGAGGAGAAGAACAAGAGAGTCTGAGTCTGCTAAGAAGCCATCCACCACCAAAGACTCCTCCAAGGATAAAGATCCAAAGGTAGGTTTTAAAACTAGTAAGTCTGCACCAGCAAAGGATCCAGTTGAAGAGCCTACTGATGAGGTGATGGTGGAGGAACAATATACTGAGGACATTCCAATTTCTGATGAAGGGCATGTCTCAGATTCGTAGGACACCGATAACGCTCATATGCCAAAGATTCCGGATAAAAACATACTGGTTCTGACAATTACTTGGAAGTAAGAGAGGAGCCTATTATCCTGAACTAGTTCCTCTAATTGTCTACCTGAAGCAGACTATACTGGGCAAAGGCAGTTGCTAAAGCCATATCAAGATCAAGATGAAAACACAGATTATAACAAGATTGATGATCTAGGCTCATTCTTAAGATGGTATTGTAGAAGGACTGGAAAAGAAGAGCTCAGCAAAGCCGATCTTGAAGGTCCAACATTCATGATGGTGAAAGGTTTTCATGAGAACAATATTTCTCTTCAGTTTTAGATGGAAGAATGTCATAAGCTTTTCACAAATCAGATTGATTTGGTTAACCCTAAGGGTCATCGGTTTGTTCCTGATATTAGCAATCCGTTGCCCTTAGGAGGAACTCCAGGTCAGGTGACTATTCAACCACAATTCTTTTTCAATAAAGATCTGGAGTATCTTCTGATAGGAGACAAAGAACGAAACAGAGCTTTATCAATATCCAAGCTTAAAGCCGCTCTTTATCAAGACTTTGGCTTGAGAAATTAGTTCTGTCCATTATAGATTGAAAGTGATAGCAAGTATATGCATAAGTGCTAGCTTATGTATCACACACTGGTGGTTTTAGCAGATGCAATTATAAATCAACAAACACAGTGAGCCTCAGATCGTGATTTGATGCAAGTCAGATCCACATTTGAGGATTTTCAGTGTTATCAGTATCAAGACTTATGAAAGATACGGATACAACTACTTGAGAGAGATAGTTCTACGCCGAGCTGACTACAACGAGTACAAGATCTCAGAAAAGGATTTCAAAAGTCTTCATCCCAATGACTTTGAAGACTTGAACATCCTTCATATTCAAGGCAAGCTCGACCACCTACCAAAGCAGGACAAGGTTAATTTGCACAACGCGGTCAGTTTATGGACCAGAAACATTGTCATAAGGAAACGTGTCGAAGACTTGCAGCTGGGCATTGAGAGCTATCAAACTAAGCTTAATCTGGAACAACCTAATTGGGATGCATCTGATTTTCCTTTCAAAGAAGATTACACCATTGTCTTTAAACCAAGAGCAGTAATCTACAGAGACAGGGATGATAATAGGAAGATGATGAGAATAGATGAGGTGCACAAGTTTAGCGATGGAACGTTGACAAGAATCAAAGAAAAGCTGGATTTCATGGTTAAAGATTTCAAGCTATTCAAGTTTAATAAGGGCATGGAGAATAGGAAATGGACTGAAGACGACAAAAGAAGAAGTGAAGACTTTATCGAGGTGATTGAGAGAAGACTAAAGATCAGGAGAATCTTTCGAAGTCTGGAAAGCTTTGTCGGTGGACGCCTAAGAGATATTGACTACAGACTGATCAGCAGAACAGAGTGACATCGTCACTCCGACACTAAGGTCAATATTATCTTATTGTGAATAATTTATCTTGTACAGTATAAGTAAAAAGTAGTATATCTTTTGATGATTATGTGAAGGAATAATCTATGTCCCTCAACGATTGAGGGGGAGCATTAATATGTTTCATACACGACTTGTGAATAATTGGCACATTTTTCTCCAAATTTTTAACATATTTAAATCAATTGATATCCAAAATGTCAAAGGGTTTAAAATTTTTGATAAGGGGAGAAAATGTGATTAAAATATGTGAATAATAAAAATGTGATTATTAAGACTCGTGTGTATACTCCGCCCAAACCGTGCTAAACACATTTGAATACCAATGGCACATTTTGAGGGGGCAGCATTTCTGAAAAGGTAAAACAATCGAGGTACAAAACGACTTTCGATATTTATATATTAAAGTACTTAATTGAATTTTTTAATTGTTTTATGGGAGAAGAGAACTGTACCAAAGACATGCCATGCATTTTACATTATCGGAGATATAAGGTTGGTAAGGTTAGGTACAAGTTCCAATGATCCAGCCAGAACCGGAGGGATTTGCCCAAGGACAATCCACTAGTTAGTGTAGAAGTCCTTAGGTATGACATAAAAAGGAGAAAAAGTACGAATAAGGGAATAGTGCCGACTGAGATGGAAGCTTGTAGTGGAATAGCAATCAACACAGGTTCTGTCTTGAAGTCTCGGTAAGCACTGAAGGGGTTGAGAAATTAAAAACAGAATAGCAAGGATAAAGGTGAAAGAAAGAAGCACCTCATACACTTAGACAGAGGACCGGGTTTCAATAGCATATGCTGCCAGAATCACTAAAGATGATTGCTGACATTGAAGACCGGGACATCATGGACCTAAGTAATGAATGCACAACCCTCCCTAGCACACTCAGAATATCTCATAAGGATTTCGGTTTTCTTTCTCATGGAGACTAAACCATAATTATATTGATTTCTCACTCCCGAGTTTAGTTGATATTGAAAAGGTGGCAGTCAGCTCCAGCCTCCGATCACTAAAACCAAAACGTACTTTCGAGTCTAGAGCCAAGAGATCATCTATTAATCTCGTTAGGACACATTTCCAATTCTCTTGTCTTTCACACACTGTGGAAACAAGTCTATGCTAAGAGTCCTACGCATTATCCTTGTGATATTGCCAGAACATCCGAGTGAAACGAAGGTTTTTCACAATGAAGATGGAAATCCTGCTAGAGCCAACATCAAACTCAAGTATTGGTAGGGACTTGTGCCAGTCTACTAGAATATACCTTGTGTCAACTGGTAAAGAAACGATGGCTTGCGATTCTAAAGTGAATCATTCATGTTTCCTCGTATAAGAATTGAGTTATGATCTTTTGTCAAACAATCAAAACTCTCGAAGTGTTATAAAATATTTTCATAAGAAACACTTAGACTGATTTTTCAAATCAATTTTCTCTTTATTGCTAACTGTTTCATTACATGATAATTTAAAGATGGAGATGGAGATGGAAATTCCCAGTTCCAGAGATATCAAGTGAATAACCGAATGCTCAGACACGACCTACACTTGTTATGAAGTTATGAAAGTCATCACACACGATCACCACATGATGGTTCGCTAAATAATCCATGCCGATGATGACGTCAAAACTACTAAGTTCTACTAGCATTAGGTCAATATTGAATGGGTAACCTAACAATCCTAGCGTACAACCTCTAAGTACGGTGTTAGTTTCAGAAACTCTCCTATCAGCTAATTCGACAGCATAGCTAACGTCTAAAGTATTAGAAATTATATCAAGTAAGGTACTAAAAGTAGTCGACACAAAACTTCGATCGGCGCCCAAACCAAATAATACAGAAGCATAATGGTTGTTGAGAAGAAACGTACCCGTGATGACGTTGGAATCGGGGTTAGCGTCTCCTTCACCTAGTACATATGCTTTTCCTCTTGCTTCACCAATACCACTCTTGTTTCCAGTTTTGTTTCCACGGTTCTGATCTTTCAGCTTTGGACAATCACTCATGTAGTGTCCTTGATTTCCACACTCGAAACAAGTTAAAACTCTCTGATTCACTACTTGACCCCTCTGATTAGATGTAGTGAAAATTGTAGCCTTATAGTCCTTGGTCAAATGTCTAACCTTGTTGCACTTCCCACATCTCACAGTGCATGGCCCTTCATGATGAAATTTACACTTGTTGTAGAGAGGTAGTGGTCCATTATACACTATCCTTTCATTGTTGCCACCCGTAGAGGCTCTTGCTACATTCTGTCCTCCAACATTCTTTCTTTTGAATGGTGGTTGCTGCCCACGGTTGTCCTTCTAGCTGTTATTGAACTTTATTTTGTTCAAAGCATTTTTCATAGCATAACCTTTCAACTTCTGATCCATTAAGTTGTTAGCCATACGGACAGCATCTTGTAGTCTTGTAGGTTCTGCAGCAATCACATTTCCCTGGATATTATCCGGGAGACCTCCAATAAACTTCTCAAGTCGATCCTCTTCTTTGGGAATTGGGAACCATCTTGGTGTACAACATGGTAAGCTCTTAGAATCTTTGAGTATAAGCAGCCAAATCGTTATTCTTCATTGTTAAATTCTAAAACTTAGATTCCATCTTTTGAATTTCAGTTCTTGGGTAGTACACTTCAGCCATTAGCTTCATAAGCTCTCTCCATGACACGGCAAATGCAGCATCAGTTCCAATAGTTCTCGTATGTGAGTTCCACTAAGTTAGTGCACTGTTTAACAGTGTGCAAGTAGCATACTTGACTTGGTATTTCTCTGGACAATTGCTGATATGGAATATTGTTTCCATCTTCTCAAACCACCTTATCAACCCGACAACTCCTTTAGTTCCTTTGAAGTTGAGTGGTTGACATTTCATGAAGTCTTGGTAAGTACACTCTCGAACGACAGGCCTAGCATCTCTATCATTCTCATTGTGATTCCTATTTCCATTTCCTCTTCCATTTCCGTTACCATTGCCGTTTTCGTTGCCATCCTCATCATTATCGTTCCCAAGTCCAATGTTCCTGTTAGCTTCGCGAGTTTCTAATGCTTCTGTCACGCGTCGATTGATCATTTCCTCAATTACAGCAGGCGTCATTTTGGAACGAGTGTTAGTCATTGTTCTACATCACAAGACATCACACATGGTGAGATTCGATACGAGATATAACCACTATAAATGGTAAATAAGATTTATAAAGGAAAATACAATAGAACATGTTTTGCCAGAACAAGTAAATAACAATAAAGACGAACACGCGAGAGAGTCGAAATAAGCTTTTCATATCATAGCAAAGCTTCATAGTTGGTTACAATCAATCCCATAACGAGGATACTTGATTTATAACATTTCTATTATTACTAACATCTAGACCTAACCATCAGTCTAATGTACTACATAACCATGATACTACCAAACTAACGGCGAAATCCTAAACGCCTCTCAACAAGTGACTCCAACCTCCTAAGTCTCCTCCGAGTATCATCACGATCCCTACGAACCTGATGAAACTCCTCTGAAGAAAGTGCCATGTGACGATGAAGACTGTTGACACGATCTCTCTCGATACACAACAAAGCTCGAATCCTCAGGTTCTCCCTCCTAGACTCCTAACATTATCAGCCAATCCATCTCTATCTCCACTAGCCACCAACTGACCAGCCTCCAACTATCTATGAGCAGTCTCAAACTCTGTAATCCTATCAAGAGGAACCTCATACATGTAATGAGATATATCATAAAGAGTACCCTCAAGATCAGGAGCATCTCCTCCAGTAGGCTCAGAAATACCACCAGTAACCAATGGATCTACTGCAATCTCTATCGTGCCTCTTACACTGTCCTCTGCCTTAAACTCCTCCTCGTCCTCCCTAATACCACTAGTAGCAACCTTAACTCCCATACCTAAATCATCCTCATTAGGAGCTCTAACTCAATCACTAATACCCAAATCTGCAACAGTCTCTGCATCAGCAATACCAATCTCCATATGCTCCTCTCCGCTAGCCTCATATGAGTATAAATCTCTGAACCTCTTGCAAGGCGGAAGATCAATAAGAGCAGGGGCTATCGATCTCGAAACATGAGTAGATGATGGTACCAAAGTAGCAGGGGATCTGCATCTCTTGCGAGATGGTCTAGCAAAAGGTGAAGATGAATCCAATGACATCTCAGAAGATAAATATGGGGATGACTCTAATGTCGTAGGAGGATAAGGAGTAGACAATGGTGCAGACCTCTAACGCATAAAAGCCTCACTACATTGTGAAGTCCTAACCAGGGGATCAACCAATCTAGGTGGTGCAACTCTAGTCGATGGTCCTGAATGATACTGACCTGATGCATCACATCCTGAAGAATGAACTGATGACGAGTCTAAATATGAATCTGAAGATAAACCTGAAGAAATATCTGATGAAGAGTCCAAAGATGAACCAGAAAAAGATGAGTTTGAAGTAAAATCTGGTGAAGAATGACGATCTGAAGAACAATGAGATACACGTCTCCATGCAAATCTACGAGCAAGAAAAGGTCCAAATTTCTTCCTCATAGTCAATAACTTATGTGGCCCATTTGGGTGGGTGCGATAAGGTCGACCGAAGGGAATAGCCTCACCGGGTCAGATAAGAATCGCTGGCCGTTGACGAATCCCGGGTGGGGCATGATGTGTCGTTATGCGTAGGTATTATTTGTTATCAAGTTTTATTATTTATTTTATGTCGACTATACCTAAAAACAATACTTTAACGGGCAGTGTACCCGATCAAATGGAGTTTCTTGGTAAGTAGGGTGTCAATCACTAAGAACGAGAGCGTTAA
>BQNB010052729.1:0-19585 GCA_026074375.1 Tanacetum coccineum | reverse complement strand
TATATGCGTTTTTATACACGTTTTTATCCATTTTTATATAAAGTATGTGTAATGAAAAAAAAACTAGAGTTGGATAAGAATAATAACAATAAAAAAAAATATAGTATGTAAAATGAGTCTTTTTTGAAATAACATTAAGCATTTATGGATTTTACCAAAATGTGAAAGAGCCCACTAAACATGAAAAGTAGGCATGAAGGGTAGGTTTTGTATAAAACACAAATTTAAGACTCACTCCCAATTTTGAGACCCACATTACTATATTACACATTCACGGACAAATCCACTGTCGTTTTGACAGTGGATCTACAGTGCTACAGTAACGGGCTTCCATTTTGAGCCAGCCCGATTTTTTTTTAAAATTATTTTCTTTTTGTTTTTTTTAAATTTGTATACAGAAAGTAGGAGGGAAAAAAAATATTACAAAGTTCTGATTTATTCAGATAAAAAAATACCCGCGGAAACATCTTCGATACCTAATAACTTTAAAATAATCAATATGGTCACAAACGTACAACCCATTATATTAAAAAAAACTCATATAGCAAAAAAAAACACTTTAAACATGAGGCCCAACACATAAGCCATATAAAAAAAATTATTACTAATATACACATTTGTCGACAAACTAGCCTAAAATTCGCATAAAATGTGGCCCAAAGTAAAAAAAAAACTATCCCAAAATTAGCCTGAAATCTGGCCCAAAGTAAAAAAAAATACAAAACGGTCCCTCAACTTTTAACTATTTACGATTTTCTTACACAAAAAATCCCGTAAAAAAATTAACAAAAAAAACACGTCAAGTTTTTATTGTTCACAATTTTTTTACATTCATCGGCCCAAAAAAAAATTGAACCGTTCCAAAAAAAGTGACAAATCCATTGTCGTTTTGACAGTGGGCCACATTGCTACAGTAACGGGCTCCTATTTTGGGCCAGCCTGATTTTGTTTTTTTTTTTTTTTTAAAATTATTTTGTTTTTGTTTGTTTTTTTTTTAATTTGTATGCACAAAGTAGGAGGAAAAAAAATATATTACAAAAGTTCTGATTTATTCAGATAAAAAAATACCCGCGGAAATATCTTCGATACCTAATAACTTTAAAATAATCGATATGGTCACAAACGTACAACCCATTATATTAAAAAAAAACTCATATAGCAAAAAAAAAACACTTTAAACATGAGGCCCAACACATAAGCCATATAAAAAAAATTATTACTAATATACACATTTGTCGACAAACTAGCCTAAAATTCGCATAAAATGTGGCCCAAAGTAAAAAAAAAAAAAAAAACTAGCCCAAAATTAGCCTGAAATCTGGCCCAAAGTAAAAAAAAATACAAAACGGTCCCTCAACTTTTAACTATTTACGATTTTCTTACACAAAAAATCCCGTAAAAAAATTAACAAAAAAAACACGTCAAGTTTTTATTGTTCACAATTTTTTTACATTCATCGGCCCAAAAAAAAATTGAACCGTTCCAAAAAAAGTGACAAATCCATTGTCGTTTTGACAATGGGCCACTGTGCTACAATAACGGACTTTTATTTTGGGCCAGCCCGATTTTGTTTTTTTTTTATTTTTTAAAATTAGCAATAAAACCCAAAAAAAAACTAGACTAAAATTCTGGCTCAAGTTAAAAAAAAATACAAAACGGACCATCACTTTTAAATATTACGTTTTTCTTACACAAAATTCCGTATAAAAAAATTTGAACAAACGTCCAAAATAAATGAAAATTTTCGGGAAAAAATTTAGCCTAGTCCAAAGCATAATTTTTTTTTCCTCCGAATATACCAAAAAAAGAAAATATTAAAAATTAACCCCGCCATAACGCATCGCCCAAAAAAAAAACCCCCGAAACGTAAAAAAAAATTATTCGGAAAAAAATTAGCCCCGCCGCAACGCGCGGGTTCTTTTGCTTGTTATCTATATGCAACGTTTGTCTTTTCATTAGGTACTTTCGTCATCGTTTTTTGGTTATATGATGCTACCAACATTTTTATGTGCATTACAAAATATCTCACATTTTACGCGGCTTTTTGAATACCGGTAAATTTCAAGTCTCTTTTAGCTAGTGATGAATAAAATAGATTGTCATTTTAGGTGTCAATTTATAACATCGGAATTACCACTAGATAAATCCACTTTTGCAATTTCTTTTTGCCTCTTTTATCAATACCAACAAAAAATCACTACTACTCATTATCTAATTCCGCCACGTGAGGCACACACAAAAAAAAATTTTTTTCACCTTAAGAATATCAAAATGTAATGTCTAAATTTAACCTTAAAAGGATGATAGATGAAAAATAAGTCAGACGTGGTACGACTGATGGATCATTTTCCTAGGTTTTACGGCCTCTGTAATGTTTGTCAGCACCCTTTGCTTTATCTTTTCTGCCGTTTAGAGTTTCAATTTCGATCTCTTAGCTGCAATAGGCATTGACTTCTTGTGTTCCTTCTGATTGTTGCTTAGCCACCAGGTCTATTAATCACATAAATAATTCAAAATAATATCAGTTTATACAAGATAGAGGGCAAGGTAAGCCATCACATTAAACATGTCGGGTGGTAATTTAGATTCTAACAATAAGTTAACCAATCAAAAGGAAACAGAATAACCATAGATATATTACATAATAATAAGAATCATGTAAATCATATTTGTGAGTGCATATATAGTATATATACACCCGCATATACACACATATATGTGTCTATGCAGATATATACATCCATTTTGAATATATGTGTATACAAAACTTCATTTAAAAATGAGATTTTTAAAAGAGGTTTAAGGAAAAGCAAACTCCATAGGGGACACAATGATTCACGGAAATGCAGAAAACAGCAAAGAGATATGAAAATGCACCTTTTTCTGCTTGACAGCAGCCTTTGATTGGTACTTCACACTGTCCTCTCTTCCTGCTTTGATTAAAGCTTTCCTTTCCTCCTTGGTCATCTTTTTTCGTATATTAGCCTGCAATTTATGTACAACATTAGTCTGTTTGTAATCGAAATAGGGTAGCAATCACAGCAATACAGGGAAGCGTTTTCCTACATTCAACAAGCAAATACAGGTAGTTTTGTGGGTTTGTAAGGTAATGGTCAAAACAGGTAAATTGTATGGGTCGAAACAGGTAGGGTTGTTGACCCAGCCCTTTTTTGTCTAGAATAACTACGATAATGATCTAATTTCTAAATGAAGCAATTTGACAGGTTGTATCGTTAAAATTACAATTTAGGCGACTTGCATCCCATTTTACATGTTTCCTTGTCAGCAAAACTTTACTTTTTCTCAATCAACATGTTACACACCAACCCGGATTAACACGTCAAATAACATAGGGGTTAAAATGGCTATGTATAATCACTAATATATCTTCTAGTGAAGAGAAAAGTGAATGTGGTAGAGGCAGATAACTTACTTCAAGTGTATATCCATCAACCCTTTTCAAACTGAGTTGATCAGAGCTCGGGACTCTAAAAGGCTCTGACTTTGGATCTGAAGCTTTCTTCAAAATTCCATGATTAGCCAACGCAAGTTTGGCATCCTTCTTTGCCTATTTCACATATTAGAAAAAAGAATTAGCATGAAAACTACACGAATCTTAAATTTGAACTTCATGAAATTCTAGAATAATATTATGACGTATATTTACCTTTAGCTCTTTAATTCTCCTAAGTCCACATTGAGAGAATACCAACAGGTTTACATCGGAGGTAACTTCAATCTCCACTTTAGCCCCCTGAGTTATCATCATCAATTCCTGATGTTAGCTCCTGCTAACCTCTTCAAAGCTCAAGACATTGAACTAGCGGAATCGAATTTTGATCAATCGAATTCCACAAATTTCCCTCTTTGCCCTCATGATATTGTCGTTCTTCCATGAGAATCAATAGACATTTCATAATGCTATTTTCACACATCCTCATCACTGATCACGCCGGAATCATCTTTCTCTTCATCTTCTGAAAACCCTCATCGCTCTGTACAACTTCCCATCAGTGTATCATCTCATCACCATCAGAGTTCAATTCCGAACCTCCATCATGAGTGCTCATATCATCTTCACTATTGGCATCCTCTTCTCCGAGAGTACCAATAGAGTGATCGTCGTCGTCAGAAGCATCGCTGACATCATCATTTCCGTCATCATCACGAAGTAAATCAGCCCCAGGGACATCACTGGGAATAGTGACCTCACCAAATGCTTTTGGTTTTTTCTTTGGATCAGTAGGTCTTCCACGGTCCTTCTTTATTAAGCAAGTAAGGGACATATCTATAAAGAGCCCCATTTTCATTAGTCAGCAACGTTATAACCTTCTAAGAAATTTTTGTGTGTATAGAAAATACAGTCATACAGTACCTCTCTAAACAACGAAATAAGTGATCGAGCTGCAGATGAGACTGCTTTCTCATGTGATTTCTTGTATTGCACAAGGTCTTGTAGTAAGTCCTCCGTCATTAACTGATCAGCAACAACAATTCGAAAACATTTTTTATACACTGAAAGTTTGTTATTTCTCAAAAACAATTATGAAGAGACAGAAACATAAACATACAAGCTGAAAGAGCTTACCAGAGGGATACGCAAACATATTTCACGCACAACATTCAATCCAACAGCAATTGACTGCAAAGAGAAATTAATATATGAGTTTAAAATAAACATTTAAGTCACTTATAAAAACATTAGGAAAATAAAAGATCAACCAACAGATACCTCTGTACGTGATTTATCATGCACAAATTGATTGACTATCTGCTTGAACAACGGTTCGACAGCATCCGGTGGAACCTGGTCCAATGATTAAGCATAAAGTTACATTAGGAAGGATAAATAGTTTGCAGGAATACTTAAGTGAAAAATAAAAGGTCGCGAATGATACCATATCGTGACAGGCTTGAACAGCTGCTGCAAGTAAGTTTGTAATATCCCTTTGATGGGGCTGCAAATATAATAACACATATGATATTGGTGAACGTAAGTTACAATTAGGAAGTGAAGTACTTATGTATATGTGAGCACAGATACTAGAAAGGTAATAGTGTGCATCATGGGATAGCATTAAAATACATGGAGGCATACTTCTGAAGGAAAGGATATAAGTTAAATAAAAAAAAATCGGTGAAGTCCAACAGTACGGGCAACCACTTTCAAAATCATCATTTTTATCTACAATAATGTAAGCCATCACATTAAACATGTCGGGTGGTAATTTAGATTCTAACAATAAGTTAACCAATCAAAAGGAAACAGTAGATAACTACCTCGAACCGCTCACTGCATGTTTGAAGTCGTGAGAACAGCTTTTCAGCAAAACCCTGTAACAGAACAACCAGGAAATTATTTTCATTCTTTACAGAAATAAATATAAAAACAATTATATATAATAAGAGCGTGCGTCTATACACACCTGAGGGTCTTTTAATGAGCTCAAAGGAGAATAATAGTTAGAGTTACTATCACGATCTGATGAAATACGCTGCTGCTTCTTCATGCTACGTATTACACGTTGCAACTTTGCTTTCTTTTTCTTTTTGCTGGATGTCGTCCCTGTGTTATTCGCCTATTTTGATAAAAACAAATATTAAGAACCAAACTAAGTCACCGGAAAAGAGAACGATAGTTATCTATAAAAATGATATTAAGATATAGAAAAAATTACATGTTTCGTCCCTGTGGTTTACCCAGAAATTATGTTTCGTCCCTATTCGATTTTAATTACACTGATGGCCCCAAGTTTTTATTCAAACATTTTCACTGATAGTCCCTATTCCTGGAAATAGTTTGTACTATCCGTGTAACAAATTTCAAACAAATTAATTACACAATTGGTCCCTATTTTGAAAAATAGGGACCATCAGTGCAATTAGTTTGAAAATTAGGGACCATCAGTGTAATTAAAATCAAATAGGGACGAAACATGATTTCTGGGTAAAACCACAGGGACGAAACATGTAATTTTTTCTAAGATATAATTTATTCTTCTTGTTTGCTCTAACCTTGTAAATAGCCTCTTTACTAACAACCACATGAGATTGATGGACTGCCTCTTCTTCGTCGTCTGACTCATCACTGTCACCTTCTTGCTCAATTTTTTCATAATCAAGAAGAAACGATAGAGCAGCGATCATTATCCTAGTCAAATAACAAAAGATCTTGTAAGAAATTTTTTTTTTGCTACAATAGAAGTGACTCCAAAATAAAAATTATTTTGTTGAACCTTGATGATGGATGGAAGCATGCCCGACATATAGCATTGGCTGCTCTATCATCAAACCAAACTTTTCTCCTGTGAAGATCGCGTACTGTGACAAGTGCCCTCATTGCTTTGTTTTCATCCTCTTGCTGATACAAGACAAAAGCGCATCATTGTGAGAGCCTAAATAAGTTTAAGTTTTAACTATGTTTAACAAGGAAAAAAAAACATGCATACCTGTAGCATCGAGAATAAGATACTTTGAAGTGCCCTGTTTTCTGTTTCATTCTTGTGTTTCTGATTCATACGCTTAAATACTATTATTGACAAGAGTAGATGCCAATATCTTTAAAGCAGCTACTTATATGTATTTGCAATTACAGACACCTCACATTATTAACATTTTTAACAATTAAACACTAACACTTGATTTTTACATAAAAATAACCAAATTATTACCATAAATAGTTACATCAAAGTCATGTTCTTCATGAACTAACCATTGTTGCATTTCATTTACCATTTTCAAACAACTAACAATCCGAGATTATAGATTTGCATGTGTTTAGGATTGGATTTGGAAAAGTAATAGAGAGTGTGTGTAATTGGTAACTATAAGGACAAGAGGTGAATTGCATTAAATGTTTTAGGTGACATACGAAAAGACTAAGGTAGTGTTTAGTTGTAGAAATATTTCATGTTTTTCTGTTTCTAAATTCCTAGAGAAGGGAATCGTTTTTCTTTTCTAGAGAAGAGTTGGGAATTTTGAAAACCTGATTAAATGGGAGTTGTATTTTTCCTTTTTAAAAAATGAAAAGAAATGGAGAATAGTAAAATGTGATTTTCTATTTTTCTATATAAAATTAGAAAATGAGAATTTTGTTTTTTTAACAATATTGGAAAAAAATGCGACTAAACAGGTTTTCAATTTTTTCATTCTCAAATGAAACTTTTCCTAGAAAAATGGGATATTTTTCCCCAACGAAACACACTCTAAGGTTTCGTTTGTGTTTTTAAAAGTTTTACCTCTTCATCTGCAAACCATGTCTATAGAAGAAGAGATACATCTAAAGTCTTCATCTGCAGAAAAAAGACCGTTTGATTTTATGTGCTAATAAGTACTTCTTTAATTTTTATTTTCTTTATCTTATTGAAACAAATTCTCCTCATAAAACATTCATTCCAACGATTCTACATGTACAAAATCCAGATTAATAGTTCATGACGTCGGATGTCTTGCAGCAACACCTTGTGCTATTTAAGAATCAATGTGAGAAGGCTATTGTCTAATTAGCAGCTCATTTCACATTATTTTTGTTGCTTAAATGTGTACTTGAACTGTTTTCTTCTATACACATTTTCCTTTAGGTTTAATAAAGAAAATCGAATTCTTTCTAAATCCTGTAATTCCACTGCTATAACGGAAGGTGAAAAGCATGAAAGGTTCTATGAACAAAGGCGAAGCCAAAATCATTAGGGTGAGGTCATTGTTCCATTAATTTTATCATACAATAAAACTATGAACAGGAACTTCCTCTTCTATTTGCTATGGACCGGCAAAACATTGGCATATACATTTAAATGAGGGTCAACTTTTAATAAGCCCAATTCTTACTTGCACGTCTCTAAAGATTTATATATTAAAATATAAAAAAAAGGCCAAATAAATTACTTTAAAAAAAAAAAACTTTTTAAAGTAAATTGCAAATAAAGTCAAATTAATACGTAAAAAGTTATATGTTGAAATTTATTACCTCCCTTTACCCTTTCAACATGTACGCTAAATGTTTATGAACCGATAAAATCAGCCAACTTTAAATTTTCCAACATTTCCTAAGCAATCCGACAATCCAGGGTTAGGCTCTTTAAGATCCAAACTAACAGAAAAGATTGAATGTGATTGACCCCAAAAAACATTACATATAAGGATTACGATTAACAAGAAAATAGAGTAGTGTCAGGAAAGTTAAACCTTAATTGTTTATTTAGCAAAGTCTTTGCCTCCTGGTGTTTCACATATTACCCCTTACGAGTATCATGTTTGAATATTTCACAGTTTCACCGACACATGTTACAAGTGATATTAAAATATTCGAATTCATGTATTTGGGGTTTAGAAAAGTACCAGAAAAAAAATTAATTTATTAAATATATAATCAAGATTCACTTTTTTTTAGTTTTTAAAATGGTAATATTGATCCTTATATGCTAAGGCTGTATTTTATCGTCAATTGCCTTCAATTTTTACCACTAGCATAGAAATTCAAGAGCCAAACCAGAAAAAAGAAAAATAAATGAATGTTGCAAAACATAACTTGGCCGAAGAAGCAAGAACCTAAAGCATTTCACATTCAGGTACTACAAGAGGTAACAAGCCAACAAACCTTGTTATTATTCTTTTCTAAAAATCTAGTTTTATTATTCTTTAGTGTAGTGCAAGAGAAGCATGGGAAATTAATCAAAAGTTTACTCAGTTTAGGACACATCCCTTATAGGTTTGGATTATTACGTGTATCAAGTTTATACCTTTAGGACTATTGTAATCGAACATAAACCATTGCATCGAACTAAACTCAACTACGACCCAACAAATTTTCCCCGCATTTTGTATTCCAACACCTATTCGCTAGTTACAAACCAGTGTTGTAAATATCGCTCGGCGGTACCTCGGCGGTCGACCCCCTTTAAGCGATATATCGGTCTTGGCGGCGATATATCGGTTTCTCGGCGGAGACCCTAAATTATAAAGGAATTCTGCAAAATATATATATATTTAATAAGTTTTTTAATATTCTTATTATTTTTAACTATATATCTTATGTATATGTTGTAAAATATACATTATGTGTGGTTTTAATTCAGTTTTGTATACTTTTATTAAATCACGATCAAGAAAATCAGAATACCAAAAAAAAAACCCAAAAATCGGCCGATTTTGACCAAAACCCATTTTTTACCGATAAGTGAAAAAACATATCGGTTGACCACCGATAAGCGATATATCAGTGATATATCGGCCGCCAAGGCCGATATTTAACACAACCGTTGCAACGACGAGGTTTTCCCTCTTGAGACCAACACTGAGGGCAAAATTTGACTCGTATGTAAGGAGCCTTCCAATATATCAAAACACAAACAAAAACATCGCTGGGATGACCAAGGAAAAGGTCAAAGAAGATAACGGCAATACGGTTAGGTGGTAGAGCCCGTTCGTCAAAATATATCAAAACACAAACAAAAACGTACACTACCTAGCTCTTAATATAATCACACATTCAGCATCCCGTCCACTATCTGATCCTAAACCAAGAGGGTGTTTGTTTAAGCTTATATAAGGGGGTTTATGGCTTATGTGGTTTTCACCTATTCAGCATATGTTTCGTAAGCTCACTTTTTATGGCCTATGTATCATAAACTAAGAGGGTGTTTGTTTAAGCTTATATAGGGGGGCTTATGGCTTATGTGGTTTTCGGCATATGTTTCGTAAGCTCACTTTTTATGGCATATTTATCCTAAACTAAGAGGGTGTTTGCTTAAGCTTATATAGCGGGCTTATGTCTTAAGTAGTTTTCAAACTTATGTTTTTGAGTCATAAGTCATTTTTTATGGCTTATTTTAAACTATTCGGGCTTATATAAGCTTATCATGTATATAAGCTGTATGTATACGAAAAGGTTCTTAATTACCAAAATAACTATCTATAATCGTAGCTCTAAATACATCAAAGTCATTTTCTCGAATCTAATTATGCTACACTTGCGATTAAGGAGCAGATAGAATCAACGCTTGGGTAACGTAACCCTCAACCAGACGGCAACACCCTCGGAACTCTTCAAAAAACTTAAACCACTCATCGGTTACCTCCCAACTTGCGGGATAAAACGGGTAACGTGCGCAAAAAAAAAAAATCGCTCCGGTTCACCCAAATCTTTCGCAATGTCAACATCCCCACCTTACTCACCGTTCACAACTGAAGTAAAGTTAAAAGATGCTTGTTGAGTAAACAGCTCAACAGATGATTTGAACTGGTTGTAGACTAATGAGAGCTCGGTTTCGTAGCCCCCTGGGTCGCATTTCATTTTGGATTGGAGAGTGGGCAGGCTGAGCTTCTCGGAGGTCCGGCCGGAGGCGGAGATGGCGTCTGCCGTGAACTCGTTGGACGGCATGGTGTTTGGTGGTTGTTGAGAAAACACGCAGTTACACCTTCACTATGTGTGAGGATGATGAATTCGTCCCTAATGTTTGTCGGGTATAACGGATTTAGTCCCTCCGAAACTTTTTTAACGGATCTAGTCCCCAAACTTTTGACCCGTATCAGGTTTAGTCCCTCTGACTAACTTTTGTTAGTCAATCCCGTTAAGTTGGCATACGTGGCATTTGAGGGGGGAGGGGTGGTATTTTCATCTATTCATAGTTGGCGCCATCAATTTAGGGCATTATATAATACTTTAGTAACACAATTCATCCCCAATTTGTATCCCCAACCCCTCACCCCAGAACATAAATCCTAATCCAATTAGGTAGAAAGTCCGATAAGTGTTTGGAATGTGTGAATTCCTCGTTACATCCCAATACTTTTTATTGTCAATGGAGGGTTCGGAAGGCAGAAAAAAGGGACAATGAGCATATCATTTGAAGATTAATAGTAAGTGTTTTTGTCAATCAATTAGGTTAATGTTTAATTATTTTGAAAAACACCTAATTTTGAATTTTTCGTTTTTTTATCAAAAGCGATGAGTTTCCAAGGTTTTTTGTCTAAAGATTAACATGGAGGTACATTCTCACATTCCTTCCTTTGGATGTTACAAGGGTGGTATGGTAAATTGGGTTGATGATATTGATTCTGATAATTTTTTCTATAGTGGAAGTATTTGTATGCTGCATGAGTTTAGGGTATGTAAAATCTTGTATGGGTTATTATTATAGGAAACCTAACTCAGAGTAGAAATATGGTCTGTAGAATTAGTTGTTGATAAAGATGTGTATGAAATTGCTATTGTATGTTGATAAGTTTTAGGTTATAGGAAGTTCAATGACCTACTTATTAAAAAAGCAACTTGTTTAAAAACAAGGAGCCTTTGGCTACATTTATTGATTGTGACTCAAACCTGATATGTTTTGGTAATGAGGAGAGGTTTGATGTAAGTGAGGAGTGTGGTTAAGGGAGGAGTGAGTCTAAAAAAGTTGCCTATAAAATCTTATGAATATGTTAACAGTCTAGTAGGAAAGATAAGTAGGGCAATCTCAAGTAGGAAATGGTTTGGTAGTAGAAATGGTTCAGGTTGTGTTTATGGTTCAGATTGGAAGACAGTGGGACTATTTTGTGGATTTGAAGAGAAACTTGATAGTGGATGTAGATGTTGATATGGCCTGAGGTTTAAGAGGGACACACAGGATCATGGGGTTAGAATGGTTAGGATGCTAAAGATAATGTTGTTAGAGGAGAATGAAGTGTTGGAGTTAGAAGAGGTGATCATGGGATTATGATAGTGGAAGTGATTAGATGAAGGGTTAGGAGGAAAAGCATTTAAGGAAAGTGGATGGGATGATAAGGCAATACAGGGTAAAGGAGGAAAGTGTTTATAAAGAGGATTTCTTTCTAGGAGACAGTTGCTATAGTTATACAATGTTAAGGATTAAAGTCACTAAGAGTATTGTGGAAAACAAGAAGACAATTATCCTTTGATGGAAAAAAAATGACAGAGCTAAGGGTGAGGGTTGTTTGTAAAGGAAAGTTAGATTTTGCTAACAATGTATGTGAAGTGTTTTATACATATTACTGTGATCAAAATGGCCCCAATTAGTAAAGTATAGCCCAAGTTCCATTTCTTAGAAAGAGAAATTGGCAAAACCTAGGGAATTCTTTTGCTTGTCCTGTGGGCTATGAAAGTGTCTACGTTGCCATGAGGACACCTGGGAAGTCAGAACCCTCTAGTTATTACTCACACATGTTACAATCAAGGAATAGTATCAAATTGCTCAGCAACTTTTCTTTCTAGGATGTAGAGGGAACCATTAAACCAAATGGACAAGATTACTTTGAATACCCTTAAGGATCATTGCAGAAAAAGTTTTGAAGTCAGGGTATCAAAGCAGAAGGTGTTCTGAGCTAAAAAAATTGGCTTATGAAATGAGTTGTGGGGAAAGCTATAGCCAGCAGTATGACAGTTAAAGACTTACTGTATGGAATTGAAAGAGAAGAAATCCAAACACTTCAGTTAAAGATAGAGTTGAACCACCAGAAGATACCAGACAAGAAGAAAAGAAAGTTCAAGCGGATAACATGTGTTTTGGACCTTTAAAAGATGGTTTCAAAGCTGGATGGAAGAGTTATTTCCTAGGTTTGATGGTTGTTTTTGTCTTGGACCATACCCTGCCATTACTAAATGCTGTTGGAGTAAAACCCAAACAATGGGATCTTCCACTTGCATATGTTGTAGTTGAAATTGAAGCAAGGAATCATGGAATTGTGGTTCCTGATGCCTAGGTGATGATCTTGAGCTTTTCAAAAACTCCAACTTCACTTTTATATCTGACAGACAAAAGGTAATTTTCATACTTAAAACTCTTTTTTAAATGTGTTGTATATATACTAGTTTTCTCATATATTCTGTTATACATTAGGGTGTGATACCAGCATAGCAGGAATCTTTCAAAAGGCAGACACATAGGGTTTAGTCTCAACACATTTATGATAAATATGAAAAATGTTCTTGGAAGAGGTAAGTTTTACAAGGGAAATGTTTTGGAAATGTGGCCCAATGCTACAACCATTCCAGAAGTTTGATAAAAGAAATGGAGATATGAAAAATCACCTATTAGAAGCTTATGAATGGTTGAGGAAGATCCCACCACAACACTGGGCTAGGTCTCACTTTACAGGTACAAATTGTATTATTTTTGTATTGCATTAAGGGTTATGTCTAACTATGGTGTGATTGTATTGCAGGTAGGGAAAAAAGCAATATTCTTTTGAATAACTTGTGTGAAGTTCTAAACAGGCAAAACTTCTAGATGGAAGGGACCAAGCCTATTATCTCTTGTCTAGAATTACATTAAGGGAATACCTTTTGAAGGAATTGTAACATGTTCAAATGGTGCAAGACAAGGTTGATGGACCTTTAACAAGGTATGCAAAGATCTGTCAAGCTTATTGTAAGGGCATGCGCCAAAGTTGAAGGTAAGTATCTAAACAATGAAAATTTTTACTTGCTTGTGTTAGATTTACTTATTGGATGTAATTTTCCTAGGTTGAATGGAATGGTAGTGACTTGTATCAAGTAACTTGTCCTTGGGGTGATCAATTTGTGGTTAATCTGAGTGAAAGAGTATGTAGTTGTAGGAAATGGGAGTTGAGTGGAATACCCTGCACACATGCAGTTGCTTCCATATGGGATCAGGCAAATAATGGGATAGATACTGGAATACCAGAGTCTTATTGTCTTCCAGTTCATTGGTTAACAACATGGAAAGAGATGTATAAATTTAAGATAAATCCAGTGAATGGACCACAAGGTTGGTTGGAAGAAATCAGATTGTGCGAAACTTTATCACCAAAACCTCACCCCACAGATTGGCAGGTCCCCCTAAGAAATGGAAAAAAGAGTGCAGCTAAGCTTGCAGATGAAATGATGAAGTCTAAGAAGCTGAACAGGAAAGAGTGTTACTTGCAAATCGTGTAAGCAGGTTGGTCACAATTCAAGAGGCTGCAAGAGTAAAAAAGGGGGTGGTTCACAACAAGCTGGTGTTGCTGGTCATGGAGATGCTGCTCATGGTTCACAACAAGCTGGTGTTCATGGTTCACAAACCCACTCAGCAGTACCACCAACATGCTAGTTAAGTTTATGTACTTGTATTTGTGTTGGACTCGATCTAAGAGTGGAAACACTATGTCTATTTCCTTTGGTACTTTAAGATGTAAGTTAAGTGTTGATATTTGACTTTGTATAGGTCAAACACTGGTTTTTTACCAACTATCTTTAATGAAGTGTGTTGGTTGATTGTTATGAATGTGTTGTTAATGCAGTGTGTTTGTTGATTGTTAATGAATGTGTTGTTTAATGCCATATCTCACCTTCTTACCATTATTATTGGTGTTGTAAATGCTAACCAACTGCATATAGGTTACCTGCATACTAAAACACCAAATGCATAACACTGAATTAAGGTGTTTTAGTAGCTTACATACCATAGAAATAGAGTTAAAAAAGGACATAACTTAAGACATTACTTAAGACATAACTACAGTATAAGTAGCAATTCATAAAAACTTGCAACCACATCATGGACACAACTTGCAACCACAACTTCAAATGCTTCATTGGAGGCTTCTTTCTCAACTTTTTCTCAATCTAACCATTGTTCAAGGTATTGAAAGAACCAACACAGTACAGGTATTGTAGGGCCTTTCTTCAAGCCTTTTTGATCCCATAGCTTACCTAATGGAACAAAACTTGTAACTGGGAATGTTGTCTTGATAAAATAGAGGTCATCATCAATTGGTGGCCTTGACTCTATCTTATCTTCTTCTTCAGTACTTTCATCTTGCAACCCATGTGTGCCAGTATATCATAATCAGAATATACTCATCAGTACTTTGAATACCCAATTACGATCATTATCAATTGGGTGGCTAGGGTCGACTCTTAATGCTTTCGCAATCCTTTGGGGTTGGTAACATCGGCTTGGCCTTTCAGGTGACCCAAATGGAGGAACTAAGGATTTAGAAGACCCCACATTACAACATATCCTATCAATGATTAACAGTGAGGATTAACAAACAATAAGAATAGCAAAAAGACTTACCTGGTACTTTGCCTTTGCCTTTGTCCATATTGATCAACAGAGAAGTAAGTGAAACGGTAGGGTGAGGGTTTGTGAAAATGATATTGGGTATTGCATATTTATAAAGGAAATGTAAGGTGGTTGGATAATAATATCTTCACCAACCATGCAAAATCCTTGCTACAAACTAAGATTCAAAAAAAAGATATACATAGAAACCAAAAGACAACTTATTGTAAAACATTTTCCATATACACTAATCTAGATACATTTCAAATACCTATGTCTGCTACAATTCCTTCTTGTTAGATATTTTCCAAACAATAAATCTCCAATACTCCTTCAGTAGTTACCCCTCACAAACATTTTATTCAATTCAAACCGAGTTAAAACATTGCACAATGTATACATGTTTACCAAAGTAAGGAACAATACACAAAAAACACACTTACTACAATATCTATCATAAATTTTGAAATTTTTGGACTTAATGAAAGTGAATTAAGATCAAATGCTTCTCACTGATTGAGTTGTTGGAAACCACCACTTGTGCCATCCATTCACACCCAGGCATCTGTTCATCCTCTTCAATGCTTGTTCTCCTCATGTAGTGAATAAAACCAAACTTTGTAGTAGTCATCTAGGAAGTTTCAAGATTCCAAAAAACCATATAAACACCATTACTTCACTATAGAGTTGTCTCGAATTAGGCTTCCTACTAAACCTTCTACCAGGGTTATCAGTGGTCCAAGCAGTTTGAATGGGAAATAAGGGATGGGTGTGGAGGTTTGCAGTAACAATGGGTTTTTGTTACTAACATCTTGATTGTAGCGTCGGTATAAAAGAAGATGATGAACTCATCTTGATTGGGGTGTGTGAATTGAAACACTAATTTGTGTGTGTGGGAGGAAGAAGATGATGAACCCTAAAAAAATGGGAGGGATGAGGCTAAGAGGGTATAACAGCCGAAAATACCCCCCACTTATGCCAACTTAACGGGATTGACTAACAAAAGTTAGTCAGAGGGACTAAACCCGATACGGGTCAAAATGGTGTTTGGTGGTTGTTGAGAAAACACGCAGTTACACCTTCACTGTGTGTGAGGATGATGAATGAAACCCTAAACCCTAATTTTTAGTATCTTTACACTTGACCACCGGTGATTCTTGGAGTTGTATGGGTTTTGTAGTTTTGATCCTTCTAGTTTTAGTATCTTTACACTTGACCACCGGTGATTCTTGTAAAAAACGTCGACTGGTTTATATATCTGGTTTTAATAATAATACGAGTTATAAGGCTGGATGGAGTGGTCCTTAACTCACTGAAAGAAAGGACAACTCACAAGGTGAGTACTGTGACTTTAGTTGAAAGATGAGTTGTTATTAAAGGTGAAATGTGAGTTTTAAAGTTGGAGAGAGAAAGCTGACGTGGCGCTGACGTGTAAGGTGACTTTGTCACCACCACTCCATCCAGCCTAAAGGTCTATGGTAATGTTGAGTTTATGCTTTACACTTACTCAATAACCCACTCAAAAGGATCAAAATACAAAAATAGTTATGATTTTTAGAGAATTTGCATTATAACTGTTTTTTGTTATAAAGTGAGTGTCCACCATGCCTCTTTTATATCCGCCTATGTAGCATACACTAAAGATTTTTTAGGCCAATATCTGTAACACGGCATGAAAATTTATCTAAAAATCGACACAAATAAGGTTTAATGTTGCTTCTATACAAGTTTCAGGTTGTGTTTAGGTCAAGCCACTTTTACCTATTTATTAAGTATGTAGTGGGATTAGGTTGTTCATAAACCGTCAACTCAATATCAACCTAAATCACTACCTCTATTTAAACCTTAGTTTGAATCCCATATCAAAATGACATTGAATTTATTTAACTAAACTTTTTAAAACCATGATCACGACATTTTCAACCCTAGTTTTCTAGTCTGAACTATGATACATCACTTTCTAGGTTTTAACTACAACCAAATGGATTAGTGATTGGCTTTCAAAAAAGAGGTCAATGGTTCAAACGTCGCTATGTGTAGGGCTGAGCAAAACCGAATAAGAACCGAACCGAACCGACAAAACCGACTGAACGGAGTAAACCGAACCGAACCGACCAACCTTCGGCTCGGTTCTCGGTTTGTAATTTCCTGTAATTTCGATTTCTAGTCTGGTCGGGTCGAAACCGACAAACCCATTTTAGGCCCGATTGAAACCGATTTAATAATAAAATGTGGGAAACTAGGAAAGTAGGAATACAAAGAGTCTCAGAGTTAACTAATAGCATACATTTTACATAAGTAATCATTTTCAACAAACTTAAAATGACAAGAATAAACATAAATTCGATATTTCGATCATGAAGCAGCTTGAACAATGAATTTGCCCATGTTGGAGCTAGAGAAGACACAAGCGAAGCTTTTTAAGAAACTGGCGACAGCGATCCCAGGGGGTGATGTCTGGGTGCCGTGGTAGAGCAGTTGAGGCAGTTTCTCGTTGTCATCATGTGTGGTATGTTTCCAAGTAGAAATCAGTCCCATTTGGGAAATGCCTGCATTTTGCTTGTAAATTCCAAGATCACGAATTACTATTAAAAATTCAGTTGCGATGATTACAAGGTTTAAGTATATAAATGAAGTTATTAAAGGCGTGACGTTTAGGCATGAAAGACATGCAACAGATGTTGCCACAACATCGTCATCGATGTCAAAGAAAAGGAACAACATGGATCATCGTATTGGTGTCAATGGTTTGCAACTTTGCATGTTCTTAGTTGTTGCGTATTTATATCCACCTCAAACTTCTAGTGCATGTTATATCTCAATAGAAAAGTTTCATATGGAATAAGTTAACTGTTAAACAACACTTCCCTCCAAAAAGTTAAGTTTCATATGGAAAAGTTTTTTGGAAGTCGGTTCTGGGTGTGTAAAACCGAAAACGACCCTACAAAACCGAAAAAAACCGAGCCGACCCGGGTCCTATTCGGTTCGGTTTCGGTTAAGCCTTTAACCCAATTTCGGTTTCGGTTCGAGTTTACTCGGTTCGGGTCGGTTAAAAAGGGATAACTTGGCTATAATTTTTGTAACCAACTATTTACAATCTTTCATTAAAAATACATAAGAATGATTCAGTGACTCACACAAAAGATTTAAAGACCCACGATTTATAGCATAAAATGTAGTCAATTAGCTACGGTTAACATATTCCCTAAACGGTCACTTCTACATTTTCAATCCTGTTCACAAAAAAGTTTCAACTTTGTGTTGTTAAACCCGGAATTTGAGGTTTCAATATTATTCACAAATAATGTCAACTTTCACTTATCAACTATATGAACTTTTCAACTCTATGTCCGCCCCTTTTAGTGTTTTAAAGTTGTTATCAACCAAATATGGATATTTGTACGTTGCATCGACGAATACCTTACATTATATTTTTTACGATAAAATGTTATACGAAAAATAGCTACTACATCAAACAAAAAAATAAGCAGGGGCGGAGCTAGGGGGTTCCCGGGGGTGCACGGGAACCCGATGGAATTTTGTCGCGTAGTGTATATATTTGCTAAAAATCTTGATTTCTTCAAAATGAACCCGGTCCCAAAATTATGTATTACATAAATACTTGTTTTATTTAATTTGTCAAATATGTTAAAATTTTAATTTTAATGAAATCGTACATTTTAGTCTTTTTTTCTTTTATACTCGTACTAAAATTTTTGTGCACCTGATGACTTAATGCTCTTGATCCTCCCCTGAAAATAAGTATTATCTTACAAACGTATCAAAATGTAATGACATTTCACAAGAGAGCCGTGCTTTATTATCTGTATTCAACGGTTATGGATAACAAAACTAACCAAAGCAATCCCCCAACACCCGAGAAACCACCAGTGTCTCCCATTTCTTCTTATCAAACAATTGAAGAGTCTTCTTATCCAACCATTGAAGAGTCAGTTGAAGAACATGAATATCTTACTGAAGGAGGTCTCACTGAGGACGAGCTACATCATCTAGCTAAGGATGAAGAGGCACTCAAAGAAGTGTTAGAAGAAGAAGCGAAGAGGGAAAAAGAAAATGCAATCTATAACAAAAAATTGGAGGAATATTGGAAGGAAGAACAAGCTCATGATGAGCTATTCAGGATGGAATGTGGGGTGAAATCTGATTCAGAATACGAAACAGATTAAAGCCTTTCCGTGTTGTAATTTTAAATTCCGTATTGCATTTTTAATTTTCTTATAATTCCGTATTGTATTTTTAATTTTCGTATGTTTGTATTTTTAATTTTATGAAATAAATTATGTTTGTGTGAAAAAAATTAAAAAGAAAAAAAATGATTAGTGGTGGGGCCCAAATGAAGAGGTGAATGTGTGTTATGAGTGAAGGGGTATTTTTGAGTGGGAGTGAAAAGCTGATGTGGCAGCCTGTGGGGCCCGTTTTGTTGTGTGGCTTAAGCCACCATACCCTTTACTCTAAAGCCACGTCTCGCGCTATTTATAACATTCGTCCCTAATGTTTGTCGGGTATAACGGATTTAGTCCCTCCGAAACTTTTTTAACGGATCCAGTCCCCAAACTTTT